>CM028130.1:1268430000-1268732500 GCA_016271365.2 Neoceratodus forsteri
TAGCCTTACCCCTTTTAGCCCCATTTCTGTCCTTACTGCCTTTGCCTTTTTTTTACATTTAAATCTGTTCTGCTCCCTAATAACTTCTGTACCTTGGTGTTTACCTTACTAATCACCATGTTTTGTGGGGGGAGGCTCGGATTTCCCTGCTTCTTTTTAGTGCCTCCCCCCTTGGCTAGTTTAAATGCTTGATAATGAAGCATTTAAACCTCTCACCTAGGATCCTGGTTCCCCCCTGGACAGATGCAGACCATCGCACCAGTATAGGTCTGCATTCCTCCAGGTGGCTCCCCAGTCCCCAATGAAGCCAAAACCCTGAGCTTCGCACCAGTTTTTCAACCACTCATTGAATTCCCTGGTGAGAAGTGCCCTAGCATCTCCCTTGCCATAGACAGGCAGCACTTCCGTGAAGGTTACCATATGCACTACTTGTCTAAGGCCCCTTCCCAACTCTACAAACTCCTCTTGCACTGTTCTGATCCCATTCCTAGCCAGATCATTTGTCCCCAGGTGGACAATGACATCCAGCTCCCTCCCTCGTGTAGCTCCTCCCATGATCCTGAGGATTCGCTTCCTGTCCCTCCAAGCCGTGGCACCAGGAAGGCACCTTACCTCCCTCTCCCCATCCTCCCCCATTTCTACCCCCCCAATGATTGAGTCCCCCACCAGGAGTTGTTTCCTTCCCCTGTGGGGTCCCATGCCACCCTCCTTTGGGTCTCCTTTGTGAAGGTTCCCAGCATCCTCCTTGGTCTCCACTGCAGGTGCCTCCATAGAGGAACCACTATCCACCAGAAGAGCGAATGTATTGTGAAGTGGTACAGCTGGAGGAATGCAACTCTGTTCCACCACCCTCTCCCTCCTTGAGCCCACTCTGGTCCAGTCTCTCCTCTTTCTTGGCAACCTCTGAGGTAGTGGAATTGGCCCTGGTGGTCCCTTGGTGGGGGAAGAGGTTTCATGAATCCTAGCCAGGTCAGCCTGGAGACGGGCAACCTCCTCTCTCAGACCAGAGGATGCCTGCAAATAGGGCAGCATCGCAGCCTCCAGAATGTCTCCCGGAACACTGCCGCCCCACAGCCATTGCACTGCACCACTCCTATCATGTCTTATTTTGTGTCCCCTCTACTGTTTCTCTGGATGCTTACTCTCTCCTCTCCTTACAACTCTCACCCTTCCTGTTCTGGGACAGCAACTTCCTATCTTCTTCAGTAGCCTCCTTCTTCCTTGCTCAATATCAGACCACCAGCAGCTGGGGGAGTGAGCTACTTTTTCTACTTTAGGGTTGACAAAACCAATGTTTCTCTATGATCCTTTCCTTCCTACTGCCAAACAGGAAGTTCCTGTTGACAGTCAAATCCAGTGGCTATAAAAGTAGAACTGACTTTGGGGGGTGGGATGGAGGGCAATTAGTAAGAAAAAAGGTTAGCAACAGGAAGTTGTAATTTGACTCACCTGCTTTTATAGTGTCTAAACCACACCCCCAGGTAAGCTCTCTTTCCTCCTACTGATTTAGCAAAGTGAGCTGATACAGTACCCTTCACTGCACAGAATACACACTGACTTTCTTTCTTTTCTTTCTTTTTTTAACCCTAAATAAGTCCCCTTCTACTTCTAATAAAGTTATCTGTCTACTTAATTTTAACAGACACTGACTTCTGCTGAGATATACATTTTAAATTAAGAAGAAAACATAGCGTCTTTTAGTTAGCTGCTTTCTGCTCTACAAGCAAGGCTAGCAACAGGAAGTTGTAATTTGACTCACCTGCTTTTATAGTGTCTAAACCACACCCCCAGGTAAGCTCTCTTTCCTCCTACTGGTTTAGCAAAGTGAGCTGATACAGTACCCTTCACTGCACAGAATACACACTGACTTTCTTTCTTTTTTTTAACCCTAAATAAGTCCCCTTCTACTTCTAATAAAGTTATCTGTCTACGTAATCTTAACAGTCACTGACTCCTGCTGAGATATACGTTTTAAATTAAGAAGAAAATATAGCTTCTTTTAGTTAGCTGCTTTCTGCTCTACAAGCAAGGCTAGCAACAGGCAGATTTCAAAAGCTCACAGGCCTCCTTGAAGGTACCCCTATAGCATGTTGTAACATCTATTCTATGCCCTTAACAAGAATCAAAAGCAATTTTTTAATTATGTTGCCTTACAACTTAATGATCTTGCAAGCTATGAAATTGTTCTTGGTGGGGATTTCAATGAGGTCCTAGGCCCTGTTCTAGATAGATGTTCCTCTGGATTAATAATGAAAATAACCCCCACTCCTGCTAGGAGAGCTTTGTTTAAGGTGAAGGAGGATTTTGGACTAACTGACTCATGGCATATTTCTCACTCCAAAGGGGGAGATACATGCGGGGGCCACATTCATCAGTACCGGCCTCCACGTGGTGCTCTTCTGTGGCCCCTCTACCCTGGAGTGCAGGATCCCTGGGGGCGACTGGGTTAGGAGCAGTGGACCTGGGCAAGCAGCCAATCAGCTGAGCTACCCAGGTCCCAACAGTGGATCACTTGTTCCCATGGGGTGCCATGTTGGCAGCCAGTATGCAGTGTGCTGACTACAGCAGGGAGGACTGTGCCCTGTGTGCCACCCCTAGCCCACCAAGGAGTGTCCCGATGGCAGGGGCATATGTTTTTGGGAGTCCATGAAAGATTATATAGATATATATGATAGCGCTATAGATAGACAGATACATACATAGATAGATAGACAGACAGACAGAGAGTGTATGTGTGTATGTGTGTGTGTGTGTGTGTGTGTGTGTGTGTGTGTGTGTGTCACAAATAAACCTAAAGCCTTAAGTGCCTGAAGTGAAGTCACTCACTGGAATAATTTTTTTTTGCATGTGTTTAGTGTTACTGAAAGAGTAATGTACCAAAATCAAAAGATGAGTTATTGCTTGCAAGGAGATGATAAATTATGATTTTAAGAGGCACATTTTAAGAGAGACACTTCAGTTACCCCTATGTGTTTTACCTATACTGGACATACATATCTCCATCTTTGTCCAGTGACATTCTGTTCCTAATAAGATCGGAAGCTCCGTTCTCACTCTGCATTTGAGCACCCCCTCCAGGATTCTTTATCTCCTGACCATGGGAAGGTTTCTTTTAATTGCCCTGTCTTGCCTTCTCCTTAGTTGCTATATCAATAGGCTTATTGCTGAGGCCTTACATCGTACTCCATACCACAGTTCCCCTCCATCTCCATGTCACATCTACTCCAAATCCACATTTGCACTCCTTTACATTCCATGTCTCCCTAAGTCAGACACTGCTCTACTGGGACTCTGGCTCCACAAGTGTCTTCATTCACCACAGATGATAATTACCCTTGAAATGCTGTACTCCTCTACCCTGCCCTGGCTTCAGGTATCCATCCTCCTACTGCTTATCCATGTTGAGGACATTGAGACTAATCCTGGACCCTCCTACCAAACTCCTCTCACCCACCCCATAACTTCTATACCCAAGACAAAAGGTCTGAAAGTCACCCATATGAATATTCGTAGTCTTCACCCTAAGATGGCCAAACTAAAAACCTGGACCATGCAGATTTCTCCTGACATCTTATGCATATCTGAAACCTGGTTAAAACCAGCCATCACACAGCTTGAGATGTCTCTACAGGCTTCACCTGCCATAGATGTGATAAGATAGGAAAGGGGGGGAAGCGTACTCATTTGCTGCAGGTTTCACCTAGATGTCACCGTTCTCCCTGATCCTGTAGCGGCATTATCTCTGGCCAAATCTCTCTTCTTTCATTTACCCTTGATAATGTTAAAAAACTCACCATTGGGTGTGTCTATTTACCACCTAGTCATGCATCCACTGCCCTGCCTTCCCTCCTTGCCACACTTTCCAACCTCCCTAACCATGACCTCATACTATGTGGAGACTTTAACTCTGACTGGCTGCACCCTGATGCTGTAAAGTTGCGTGCCTCTCTAGAGGACTCCAACCTGACTGAACTCCTCCAGGATCCCATGCATGTCAACACCAAATCTGGAAGCCACAATCTTTTTGATTGGGTGGTCTCTAACTGCCCTCAGAAGATCAAATCAGTGGTAGTACTCTCGGATTGCATTATTGATCACTCTCCTACTTTCTGTGTGTGGAGAAATAACTGCCCTAATTCCCCTCCTAGGATCTCCCTGACTCGAGACATGTCCAGGTTTGACGTTGGCTGTTTCATCTCCTCCCTCCACAACACTGACTGAAGCTCTATCAATATACTCCCTGATAGAAACAAAGCCTTGGATTTCTTTACAGTATATCCACCTTCTCCCAAATAGTTAACTAACATGCACCACAGAAAAAAATGTAGGTCAAAGGGCAGCCCTGTGGCTATCCAAGGATATAAGGAAGCGCATGTCCCTCCGTGAGAAAGCTTGGCAAGCCAATAAAAGGAGTGGACTTTTCCCCGATTGGCAAGTCTATAGACAACTTAGAAATCAGTGTAAAAACCCCCTACTAAAAGCTAAGCAACTTCACTTCAAATCCCTTCAAACTAAACACCTCTCCAACCCCAATGAATTTTGGAAGCAAGTCAGCTCCCTAATTAAAGGGAAGGCAGCAAAAGTGCCTAGCTCTATTACTGCTAATGGTTCTACCCTTGCCAACTCTGCCTCCATTGCCTCAGGCTTCAATAACTTCATTACAGATCTACACAAGTATACTTCACTTTTCAATAATTCCTCCTTTATAAACATTGCCCCGACCCACCCCAACTCCCCTGCGACTCATCCGGAGTTCTACATGAAACTTACCACAATAAAAGAAGTACAAAGGCTCCTATCAAACTTAAATCCAGACAGCTCTCCTGGCCATGATTCATGACTCAAACCTAAATTTCTTAAGCTGAATGCCTCTGTCCTTGCCCACCCTGTCCATGACCTACTCAACCGGTCTTTTCTCTCTAACTCTGTTCCGGATAAAGAAAGGTGGTGATAGTAGTTCCAGTGCACAAGGAGGGTCCCAATACTATTATCGACAACTACAGACCTACTGTATATCAATTCTTTGCCCACTGGCAAAGATCCAAGAGTGAATAGTCTATAACCACCTCCAGGATTACCTTGAATCTTACAATCTACTTTCCCCCTCACAACACAGCTTTAGAAACACAGTACACTTACTGTCCTGATTAAAGTAACAACTGACATATGCCATGCAATGGACAAAGGATCTGCAACAGGTGCCATCTTTGTTGACCTTACTAAAGTATTTGATTTGGTGAACCATTATCTTCTGCTACATCTGCTAAACATCCTATGTAGCCAATTTGAAGTACTCCATCTTGAGTCTTATGTTTAAAATTGTCCACAACTTTACACCACCCTGCCTTCAGGACCTGATTCACCTCAGGCAAGCACCTCATACCCTCCACTCTGCTTTACTTCCCTTCTTAGTTATTCCTAATCTATGCCTAGCTACCTCCAGGAGGTCTTTCTCATTTGCCGCAGTCTCTGATTGGAACTCTGTCCCTCCCTCCATCCTTTCCTGCTCCTCTCTTCCTTTGTTTCAATCTAATCTGACTGCCTCCCTCTCAACCCACACCTCCTGCTCCTGTTTTCGCTAATTTTTCTACCCTCCCTTACCTGCCTTTACTTCATCTTCACTTAATTCTACTCCTTACTCTTCACTTCCTGCATCCTGCCTTCTCCTCTTCCCCATTTTTCTTTTCTACCTGTTCTGCTCTTGAACCCTTACCCTCAGTTCTTTTGTTTTTGCCTAGCAATCTTGGTTTTAGTTTCCTGACTACATGTCTATACAAATGATTGTACTTACTACTGTATGTATTATTACTGTACTTATTGTTTTATTACTTCTCTGTACATTTGCACTGTTTTTGTACTTTGTTACCCTGGGTCACCCCTGAAAAAGGGACTGTAATTGTCTCACTGGATGTGCCCAGTCACCAAAACTCAAATAAATAGATAGACAGATTGTGTGTGTGTTGAGATAGATAGATAGATAGATAGATAGATAGATAGATAGATAGATAGATAGACAGACAGACAGACAGACAGACAGACAGATACATAGATACATAGACACATAGACAGACAGACAGAGAGAGAGAGTGTGTGTGTGTGTGTGTGTGTGTGTGTGTGTGTGTGTGTGACATAAACAAGCCTAAAGCCTTAAGTGCCTGAAGTGAAGTTACCCACTGGAATAATATTTTTTGCAAGGGTTTTGTGTTACTAGAAGAGTAATGTACCGAAATCTAAAGATGAGCTATGGCTTGCAAGAAGATGATAAATTATGATTTTAAGAGGCACGTTTGAAGAGACACCTCAGTTACCCCTATGTGTTTTACCTGTACTGGACATACAAGGGCATTTTGGTATTTTATGAAACAAATATACCAGAGTGGAGTATTACACATCATCTGTGTTTCAATGACCAGGCAAATTGTGTCCAATTCCATCATGTATAACAGCTGATTGTACTGTACAAGGCCCATGGGTGTAAATTGTCTGCTTTTTTCATATAATTGCAAAGTTAAGTCCATGCAGTGCTGCCTTTAATTTTACTAAATTAGCTGTACCTCAAGGTCACAGCAAGCTAAATACTTGGCCAATCACAGGTCTTGTCTGACTTACATAAAAAGTTCAATAAAATTGTGCATATTTTTGATAACCATTTGGCAAATGAATTTGCACACAAGTGTAAGCCTCCCTGTTTCAGGGCTTACTAAAGTTATCCTACTCTCTCCTCTCTTTTGCCCTTTTTTGGTAAATAGGGTTGGGGCTGTTAACTGCCCTTGGGCATGATTTTGCTGTCCCTGTGTGTTTAAAAACTGAAGTTTTTGGATGGTTCGGGGTGGCTGATGGGAGACTGTCTGCCAGTGGGGCCTGGGATTCGATCCCTGACCAGGAGTGTAGCCTATGCTCTGCATCAATGTTTGAAGTGCTCAAGGTTCTGAAGGGTGGCTGGCCAAGGATTGTGGCTGGTGGGATGGGACCCCATTTGGGAGAGGAGCATGGCCTGAAGGACTGTTTTTTTATGCTGACATGCTACATGCTCTGTGGCACAGTGGCAGGATGGGGCTCTTGTTCTGTGTGTGTGTAGGGCAGTGGAGGTGCTTAAGTGGTGGCAGTGCCATGGCATGGCCTGCTCAGTGGTGGCAGCAGTGGGGGGGCTGTACCTGTGTGGCATGCCATCATCTTGTAAGTGGTCTACTGGGAACGAGTAGCCTGGGTCCACTTTTCCCATGTTTGTCTAGGTCTGGGACCAGGGTGGGCCCCGGCAAAGGACCAATATAGCAGGTAGAAGTGTACATTTGTTTGGGTGCCAGCCATGTGGGAAAAAAACTCCCCTGGGTGTTGGTTTAAGGATGGCCAAGTGCAAGTATTGGAAGCAGCAGTGTTTATATGGTCTAATTTTGGTCCAGGGGCAAAGTTTTAGGAGAACTCTGCTTTTAAGGCCTAGGTTGCTACTCGAGTTCCTGAGCCCCCCAATTCAGAAAAAAGTAGAGCCCATTCATGTGGCCTGCTTAGGCATAAGTTTGTGCTGCAGCCTTGTGCTGCAGAATGCATTCCTTAGAGTGATAGCCTTGTGCCTGTCTCCGGTTGCCTCCAGCCCCATGGAGCTGTTGCACTTATGTTTAATTAATAAATTAATTTTTATTCTTTTAATTCAATGTGCTCCTGCTCCATTGATGGTGTTATGTCTAAGCAGCTTGACCCCTAGATAGCCCCAGTGCCATACCTGCCAGTGCCTCAGTCTGTTTTCTTCCACCTAGGACGCAACTGCTGAGGTGAGCAGCTGCTGTAATCCAAACTATAAACTTTCAGGTAGGCCAAGCAACATTTGTTCAACTGTATCTTTGGATGGATTCTCGGCTTGTGCCCCCCCAAGGTTATTTTAACACCAGGCCCCTAGACATGAGCCGGAGGGTGGGTTACAAATGTGGGAGCTCATGTGGGATTATGTTGCTTGGCAGCAGCAGTGTGCCCTGGAGTTTCAGGGGGATGTGCAGTCTTTCTGGGTCCTGGGAAGAGAATCTGCATCATGTATAGGAGCAGACATTTTGGACAATGTTAGCACCTTCAGTGGGTTGTCATCTTGGTCACAGCACTGAATATTAATGAGGTAGGCCCCCAAATGGCCCAAGACTGCCTTCTGATTGGCTGGTTGGAGAACGCAGGCTTTTGAGGCATTTTGTACAGACAATATCTTGGTGTGAGCTTGTGAGGAGTGAGCATGCCACAAGTACAGCAATGACAGAGAAAACTCCTGTTAATCAGACCCAAGCTCTTCTGCCTGCCTCTCTTCTTTCTTGGTTATGGACAATGGCAGGATATGGAGCTGTATCTCACTGGTATGTTTGGTTCAGTTTCCAAGGAGTGGGAGTAGTTTGTCTGCCTCTCTGCTCAGCCTGTGCAAGGGGGCCTCCTTATAACCTCTTTGCACTGCTGCCTTATCCAGCTATGTGGACTTGCCCTTCAGTGCTATTGCTGGGGATGGCATCCTTGTTGTCTACTGGAAGTTTGGAGTTTTGGGAGGAGGCAGGAGCAGCAATTCCCCCTGTGGAGCCCTCCGCTCCTGAGCCAGATGTTTTGGTGGAGTCTGCTGAGGAAGATTTTTATGGCAAGGTAGGGCAATGAAGTCTGCCCAGCCCTTCCCCGCCACCTCTTGCTGAACCTCCCTGTGGCAGAGGGAAACAGTGAGGGAAGCTTCCAAGGGATTTTGAACTCAGTGGCATAACTTGGCCATTTTTGAATATTTTTGCCTCCAATTTTCAATGTGCTTTTTTGGGACCGCAGCTCAAGAACAATGGCAGTGAAATTAGTCAAATCTGTCCCAAAAGGTGATTTCACAGTGGTTGTGCAAAAGCCACCTTTGGTGCAGGATTTGAATATTTTCTCCACCCTTGTTCATGACGTGCGGTCATAAAAAGACAAAGTTGAAAATTTGGCATAAAATATTTAAAAACAACAAAGTTATGAGCCTTCATTGAAACTTGCTAATACAGTCTCAAAACTTTGGTAATTTTCAATATTTTGACCAAAAAAATTTCAAGATCAGCATTTCTTCACAGCACCTCATGAAAGTGACTGCTGTCATTTTTCAAATCCTGCCCAAAATGCGTTTTCATACCTGTGGCACAGAATGACTTTTTGGAAGGAGTTTGAAAATTGTCATGTACCAGGTTCATTAGGTAGGGTAATAAGAAGACTATGCTGATAAGTTGGTGCACAAATACAGTAAAATGTCTAGGTTATGACTAAACATTACACTATTTCAGCCTCCATTCATAACTTTACTAATTTTCAGTATTTTGACTGCAAACTTTCAACATATCCATTTTGCCACACTACCTCATAAACCTAACGTGTCATTTTTTAAAATCCTGGACAAGATGTATTTTTGCACCTCTGGTGCAAAATGACATTTTTCCAATATACAGTACTATAAATGGTACATGTCATGACTATAAGGCAAACAAGTATCTTCAAAAATTGGGGTCAAAATTGTAAAAAAAGTAAACATTTGCATTGTCAAATGCTTGTTATTGTTGATTGTTATTTACTAATTACAGGGTTTTAAATAACTCTAAAAATTGATTAGCGTTTTGCTCATAAAAGTTCTAAAACATTGTGAAAATGCATATCACTTGCCTCACTGTGTTTAACAAACATGACACTTCTAGAAAACCTATATAAATGCTTTCTGTACAGTTAGTATTGTCCCAAGAAAAAAACTGCTAATCAATTATTTAAAACCCTGAATTATATTAAAAAAGGTTAATCGCTGTCTACTGATACATTACCTTCTGCTCCTTTTTGCTTTTTACTGCTACTGCAATATTTGGAACAATCTTTGTTGTTGATTAATAACTTAACTGCCTTACAGTAAACTTGCATTTTAGCACTTCTGAGTTCTTTTAATGGCATACGGTTGTAACATCGCAGTATAAATCGCAGCAGTCAAAATGTTCTGCCATTAACGTCGAAATTTCAGGCAGTTGCTGGTAGAATTGGTAGTGGGTAAAATGCAGCTACTGCCACCAGATACTCGCGACCTGCTGTCTGCCGCTTTAGTGTGACATTTACCACACATCATTACTTTGCTAGGCAAAATCAGTTTATCTGTATCCTCGATCTACATCGTGCCACAGAAAAATGCTCTGAACCCCTTTGCACATTTTCCACATGGTTTAAGTGCCACTCTGAGCCCATTTGAATATCTTCAAATATTTTGAACATGTTCTGAACCCCTTTGCAAAATTTGCACACGATTTAGTGACAGTATGAGCCCCTTTGAATATTTTTTTAAGATTTTGCACATTTTGCATGTGTTTCGAGCCACTTTGCACATTTATAACAGTATGCTCATGTTTTTAATCTTGTAATTGTATTAATTATGTGCCTTTTGAAATGTATGAACTTTTAAATACTAATAAAGCATAAGATAGTGAAACTGATTATGTCTGCTTTATGGGGCAATCGGAAATTAACAGGAAGTTCTGTTCTGGTGGGAATGTGTAGCCAGTAACACTGGTCGAGAGCGAATATGGTTAGCAGGTTACAATGTTATGGTCTAGAGGGAATCTGGAGTAACAGGTGGACTACTTTGATTATGCTATGTTGATTGGTTAGCAGGCTGGCGACGTTTTGTCCACCAATATTTACATTATTTCTCAAGACATATTGTCAACTAAGACTGTTTGCAATGATTTCAACAGCTTTGTTCTGTCCTAATGACATGATGTCAGTGGCATTTTAAGAGTGACACTATGCCCAAAGACTGAACAACTGTACATGCTTTTAATTGGTCAATTACTAGACAGGAAAATATATTATTATGCCTCCTTTTTTAAAGTTAATTATGTGGAATTTTCAACATTTGGAATCACCTATTAAAGGGAAAATACCCTAGCCTACAATATCTGTACAAGCAAAAAAAAGAGATATAGTCTTCCTCCAGGAAACTCATTTATTACCACCAGAGGCAATGAAACTCAAACAGAGATGAGTGGCCCAAGTTGAATACAGCTCATTTAATTAAAAAAAGAGAGGTATGGCTATTTTGATAAAAAGGGGAATATATTTGTCAAACATAAGCATGTCACTGATTTTTAGGGTAGATTTCAAATGCTCACAGGCCTTCTTGAAGGTACCACTACAGCATGTTGTAACATCTATGCTTTTAACGAGGATCAAAAGCATTTTTTCAATTATGTTGCCTTGCAACTTAATGATCTTGCAAGCTATGAAATTGTTCTTGGTGGTGATTTCAGTGAGGTCCTAGGCCCTGTTCTAGATAGATGTTCCTCTAGATTAATAATTAAAATAACCCCCACTTCTGCTGGACAGCTTTGTTTGAGGCGAAGGAGGATTTTGGACTAACTGACTCATGGCATATATCTCACCCCAAAGGTAGAGATGATACTTTTGTATCTAATAGACATGGATCCAGTAGTAGGCTGAACTATTTTCTTCTGTCACCTCTCCTGACAAACTCAGTCTTTTCTGTTGATATTGGGGGCTGTTCACAAAGGGGCAGGAACTACATGCCAAAGGCACATAACCCACCAGTGCAGCTACGCACTCATGGGAGATCTGCACGGGGCCATATTCATCAACACTGGCCTTGGCAGGGTGGCTACGCGCTGCATTTTCATGGTGCATAGCCACTCTACACCTTTGTGAATAGGGCTCCTTCTTAGTATGGTAATTTCAGATCATGCTGCAATCAGTGTTTGAACCTCAGAGGTGGGGGAGAGAAAAAACTTTAGATGGAGGTTCATCACTTTGATTCATGACTGTGAGTTCAGCGAATGGATTCAGAAAAAGATAATTGAGTTCTTCAGTATTGATGATACTGGTTAAGTTACACAGTCTTGCTTATGGGAAACCTTCAAGGTACAGTATATTTGAGAGGGAGGGTAGGAAGTTATTCCACTTCCAAAATAAGAAAGAAAACAAAAGATTTTAGCAGACTTGGAGAAACAACTTAAGGAAACTGAATCTCGATATAACCAGGATGTTAGACATAGACAGGACCTTTTAAAATGCATAACAAAACTCAGATATGAAATTAATCAGGTTTACACACAAAAATCAGAATATGCTCTATTCTGTACTAAACAAGCCTTCTGCAAGTCATTGGAAAATATTAGCAAACTGCTGGCCTGCAGGCTTAAAAAACAGCAGTCTAGCAATGTGATCACTAACATCCAAAACAAATTTGGCAAATCTTTATGGGCAAACAAAGAAATGACTGAAGTGTTCACATACTTTTATGAAAACATCTATGATAGGAAGTCAATGTGTTCAGAACAGGTTAGTAATAGTTTTCTAGGTGGAGTTAACTTTCTCTGCCTCTCTGATCAGGAGACCTATATAGTGAGTAATGAAGTTACTTTTGTTGTACAGAACCTCCAAAATGGCAAGACCCCAAGACCAGATGGTATCACTGGGAAAGTTTATAAATTAATAGACCCAGAAATAGCCCCTGCTTTGCACAAAGCCTTTTTGATGAGGATTCATGGGTTGAAGGCACACCACCTTCAAATATGTCAGAAGGTCCTATCTCTCTTTTACCCAAAAAGGGTGTAGATTTGTCAGACTGTGTAAACTGCAGATCCATATCATTACTTAATCAAGATTATAAGATACTGGCCAACATCTCATCCGATATAATGCAACTAATACTTAATAAACTATTACAATGAGAACAGGTTGGATTTTTAATGGGGAAAATCTGGTACAGACAATGTAAGGAGGCTGCTTAATACCTTTTGGACATCTAGCAAACATAAAATACCAGGACTCACAATAGCCTGGGACATAATGAAAGCATTTAGTTCCTTGGGAACAGAATGTTATGAACACTGTCCTCACCCGATTTGGTTTGGGCAGTACATTAGGGACATTGGCTAAGATGCTGCATAAACACTCATCTGCTGCAATTATTACTAATGGTATGATTTATCCATTTTTTAAATTATCTCTGGGAACAAGACAGGGTTGCCCCCTCTCCCCCTACCTTTTTACTCCTTCTATTGAACCCCTGATTTGGCTTATTCACACCTCTCCCACAATTCATGGAATCAAAGTTGGAAAATCAGTTCAGTTTTTGCTTATGCAGATGATCTGCTCTTAACCCTCAGTAGGCCTCTTAATTCTTACAATGTCCTTAAAACCCTTCTTCATCAATTTAGTTTAGCATCAGGCCTAACAATAATTTGCAATACACCTCAAATTATGCCCCTTTGCTGCCCAAATCTACTGAAAATGTGTCTTAGAAGACAATTCAGTGAAACTGTTCTGTCTGACAAAATACAGTACCTGTGTTTAACTATTCACAATAATCAAATGAAGATCCCTGATCTTAATTTTTCAAAATAACAGAAATTAAATCTGATGTGGAAAGGTGGGACAAAAAACATATCCCTAGCTGGGAAGATAAATACCATCAAAATAGCTGTGGCACCAAAATTCTTTTGTATGAACTGGCCCATGGTCAGGGGGGAGGTGTGGCTAGCTCTACAACATGGCGGATGCATTTTAGCCTAGCTCCTCATGGCACAACGATGAAATGGTCTCTGAGGCACCTCGCAGTCAAACCGAGAAGTAAACACTAGTAGAAATGACAGCGTGGGGTAAATGGCCTCAGACAAGCATAAAAAAAGCAGTCTAAGCTACATTTTGAACCTGTGAATCTGCCTAAAGAATCTCAGCAGGAACCGGAGGTTTGCTCTAGACATCAGGCCCTGGAGGCCGAGGCAGCAGAGCACAGTATGTCTGACCTAGAACGCTTGCTTGCTAGTGTCCCCGCCACCCTGGCACAAATGCAACAGGAGATGAAAGAAATCTTCACCAACATCACAGCTCAGATAACCCACCTTCAAAGTGTGGTCACCATGCTTTCTGAAACCACTGCATCTCACGTGATGCAGATTTCTGAGTTGGAGCATTGGGTGAGCAGTTTGGAACACTCCCTGTCTGCAGTCACCAATGAAAGAAATGACATGTAGAAGGTGCTAGAGGAGCTGGCAGCCCAGATTGATGATCAGGAAAATCGTTCCCGATGCTCCAACCTCCACATTGTGGAACTGCCAGAGGGGGACGAGGGGTGGAATCCTGATAAAGGCATTCATAAATGGTTGGTGGTACATTTGGAACTGCCCCAAGAACTGTTGGAATCTGAGATGGAGCATGCACATAGGGTAGGCCCTGCACCAAAGCCGGGTGAGAGGCCACACCATTGTCTCATTAAGCATCTGGGGTATGTAGACAAGGAAGCCATCTTCAAAAGTGCAAAAGCTAAGGGGTCTCTACCACTCAACTATGCAAAAGTGCACATATTTCAAGATTACAGCAGAGAATTTCAAGTTAAAAGACAACAGTTTAACACCGTTAAGTCAAAGCTCTTCTTGATGGGGTAGTCATTTGCATTTATGTATCCTGCTAAACTATGCATAGACAGACTGGGTAACCCCTACAGGTACTTTACCTGCCCAAAAGCTGCAGAGAGAGATGGGTTAAGGAAGAAACCAGATGCCGAGGAGGCCAGCCTTCTGTAGGCCAAAATGAGGCTGCTAACAGATAAGTTTACCCTTTTCTGCATAACCATATCTCTTTTCCCTTTAGGACAGTTTTGAGGGTGGAGGCTACACTGCTGTTAGGGAGCGGGAACCACCATGGGCCTATAGTTGGCCTGCTGACACAGATAGTCAGCTCCCTCTCATTAGGGCACTACTCGAGGCCCAGTAGATCTGAAGTCCTATGTACTACTCCCATCTACCAGGATAAAGAGCCTTGCAGAATGGAACTTTATTTGGGGCCTATAACATATTTCTACTTAAAGCCCCAGATACTTTAATTCTCCTGGATGTGGCCAATTACACTTTGGATTGCAACAGTGATTATTGCCTTCTCATTCCCCGACCATGCCTAGGGACATGGGTATCGGTGGGGTGGGTGCCTGCTCACTTGAGTTTATTTTTGACCTGAAAGTCCGACTGTTTGGAGTTGGTGATGTTTATACTCAGGGAGGATTCTCAATCTCCCCGATTTAGGTCAGGGCTTTTTTTATTTTTAATCCAGCAATGTTCGGTGGCTCAACAGTCCATATGCTGAAAAGCTGTTTCTGTTGAAAGGCGACCCCTCTAATAGTTAAAGAAATGAGGGGGGTGAACTCAGTTAAGAGTACTTGCCCCAGAAATTTCCTGAAAGGCTTGAGATGTACTTTTATTTTCCCTTTGAGTTATGTTTAGATGGCTGCAACACTAACTTCAGCTGATGGATATGTTCAGTCTCCGCTTACCTAACACTATGGGGTTGACTTGAATGTTTTTAAGTCCTGTGTTCCTGGGCTGTGCTTATTTTTAGTTCTTTTGACTTTTAGGACTCTTTTTTTGGCCTTTATCACATGGCCGATGTTGTTAATACTTTAAGTACTGGGTCTTTTGTGTATCCCCCTTTTAACTTAAACTATGTCTTTTCCCATAGGCATTTACTATTACTTGGTTTATGTGAGGGCCTCATTATAAGTGTATAGTTCAATGTTGTGCCTATTCTTAAATAGGATATGATAGATTTTATACTAATTGTTCTATTGTTTGTCAGTTGTTTGCAAGGGAAAAACCTTCAGGCACAGGTGTGCTGTGGGGGAAGGGTTTGGGGAACTATTGGATGCATTGGCTTGGTGGGAGTGGGGGAACGGGGTGGTTACTTGGGTTTTTCTGTTTTTGCTCATGGGGAGGGAGTGCAGTCCAGGGGTAGTTGGGGGGCCTGGGTGTTCAGTTTCCAATGAATCTTATTTTTGCTGTACAAATCCACTGGATAGCAGGAGACCCACGGTCTTCTGTTACACATGTCTGGGTGGGTGGGGGGGCAATATGGACTGGGTTAGGGGTAAAATACAAATGTTGCTATATGAATCCAAGATCACCAGATATTTAATCTATAGCTGGCTTCAATGCATGTTACTACTAGGACATTTTGAAATCAGTACAGTGGGATTGTCAATATTTCTGCGAGTCTATTTCTGTCTGCAAGCATATCTTGAAAATGGCTAAGTCATTTAAAGTGGCAACATGGAATATAACTTGGTTAAAATCACCAGTTAAGAGGAAGCACTTTCAAATGTAAATTAGAAGGTCTAAGTGGCAGGTGGTGCTTTTATAGGAAATGCATATCAGTAGTGAAGGCAATAAAAACCAGTGCCTCGCTGGGGGGAGCATGGATTTCATCCACCTTCTCCTCTAAGGTTAGAGGAGCCTCAATTTGGTTCCCAGAAGGAACCCAGGTCAGTATTCTAGGACAGATCACTGATCCTGCTGGGAGATATGCCATGTTGAGGGCTGAGTTGGCGGAGGTGGGAACCTTCTCTTTGGGATCAAGCTGTGCCCCTAAGGTAGAAAACCTGGGCTTTTTCCAGAAATTGTCCTTGGATATGGTGGGGTGGTCCAGTCCCTGGATCTTGGGGGTAGATTTTAACTGTGTCAGGGATACCATTTTGGATCACTCTAATACTACCTCCATTCTTCTTTCAAAAAACGGTCGGGCCCTGAGGGAGCTGGAAACAGAGTGTGGGTTGGTGGACATGTGGAGACATCTTAATCCTACAGGTAGAGACCACAGTTTCTACTCCCACGCTCACCAATCCTATGCATGGCTGGACAGATTGCTACTAAGCCCCTCGCTGTTACCAGTTGTTAATACTGCACAATACTCCCCTATTCTGTTGCAGACTATGCTTCTCTGTCATTGGGTCTGTCCCCCCTACATTCAACACCTGTGACCAGACAATGGAGACTGGATCCACTACTCTTAAAAGATCAGAATTACATAGGTGCAATGACTAGCAGCGTACAAGAATTCTTGCATTTCAATAATAGAGGGGACACATCTCACCATAGTAGATTTGTATTTATTTATTTATTTGTAATATCAGAAGACCTTTGAGTGTGAGCTCTTTTACAAAGGTTTCATGTCAGGGTGGACAAATAATACAAGATACAAATACAGTAGTTACAGGGTTCAGCACAAATACAGTAGTTTCAGAGTTCGGCACATTAGGCAATTAAAGAGCAGTACATGAGAATTATAGACGAACAGTGGAAAACAAAGCAATTGTAAGAGGATTCAGGTTATGTCTAGGATGATACTTTGGGTAGCTCAGCCCTGGAGACCACCAAAATCCATTGATAGACTATGGTTGAGAAAGTGGATGAAGGAGGGTTTGGGGGGAAAGTACACAAAGCTGTAAAGAGGATTAATAGCTTACTAGTGCCCCAGGCTAGGCTGGGATGAGAGCAAGTTTTTCTAGTTATCCGTGCTGGGTATTACCGGTGGTGCAGGTTAGTCTTTCAAGTATGGCCTGAGAAACAGGTGCACTGTGAGCTAGACTTTAGGTGCTGTTTGAGGCCTGTTTTGAACTGTGACAGGCTGTGTGTTTGTAGTTTCAATGGGAGTTCATTTAGCCAGAGGGGGGCTCGGTAGGAGAAAGTGTGCTGCCCAAGTAAGATTCCCTGGAATGGGATGGACAGTGCTCCATTCTTCCTCCCTCTGGTGATGTGAGATGAGAGAGAGGCCTCGAGCAGGTTTTCTATGCAGGGCGGGGGTTTTACGAGGAGTTCCTTCTTACCCAGGAGACAGGTTTGGTATTTGATCCTGTCTTTTAGGTTAAGCCAGTTTGTATGCTCATATAGGGTGCAAATGTAAGTGTATTGGTCTGCGCACAGGGTCAGGCAGCATGCCTTATTTAGTGCAATTTGGACCCTGTTGAGTGGCTGATGGGAAGCCTTAAAAGTCTACATTGAGGCAAACGATAGTTTTTTCAGCTTACTCAAAGAAAGTAAATCAGCAAGAGATAAATTGCCTCCACATCAAAATTGAAGCTTGTGAGGAAGCCCACAAGCAAAAACCCATTATGCCTCTCTATAGGGTAATCCAGAAATTAAAATGGCATTTCAACATGTTAAACAGTGCGAGAGTGGAACATGCCATTTTGCTGGTGCGAGCTGGAGCTTACTTTGATGGGGATTGGGGAGGGGATTTCTGGCTTGGCAACTTTGCTGGATGGAGGGGGAGAGCTTGATTGGCCAGATCCATGATCTATATGGCCAGATGGTGCAGGACCCAGTGGCAACTGGTGAAGCACACGGGTGTACTGTAAACAGCCTTTGCTGCTTGACAGTGATAGTGCCACACTTCGGATGTCCTTTGCTGCATGACAGTCACAGCAAAACACTTCAGATGTGACATGGGAGCTACTGTCTGTGTCTCTCTCTCTCTCTCTCTCTCTGTCCTCTCATTCTGTCCAATTTACATGGTATGCAGTGGGTACTCAGAGGTCCCTGGAGCAGGTGAGTGGGAAGGAGCAAAGTGTAGTGGTCGGGGAGAGCCTGATACAAGTATTACATTGAGGTGAGGTCCATGGGGCGGGAGTGTGGGAAGGCATAGAGTTGTTTTTGGGAGGACGCTCGATTGCTGCCTCACATTGAGGAGTTTTTATATGTGTCTGGGTGTGAGCACATGGAGTAGTGCCACCTGTAGGGAGAGACTGACAGACATGGAGAAGGGCACAAACAGATGCTTAATAACAATGGACAGTCTAGAGTGTGCTCCCGATGGCAACCAGGGATTAGTACGGAATTAATGCATGATTGTTCCTTGGTCACATGTTGCTATAGCACCAATGTAAACTGGTTATTTCACTCAAACATTTATTGCCATATTACAACAAAGATTGCTTCCTGCACCCAGGCAAACCATCTACTGTGTTACTGTATGAAATGAAAGGCCTTACTTTCACATCTACACTACTGCATATTTTTTGTGGCTCTACATTATGAAAACAGTGTAATTAAATAGCATTTGTCTGACTTGCTTAAAATAGCTGCTGTCCTGTCCCCAAGAACAAGTGGCACCACAAGTTTGGACAATTACATGAGTTGATGCTATATCATTGTCCCCATCTATCCTAAGGTGCTAGCTGCTAAATAGTGTGGTTTTTGAACACTGCACTTTACCCATCCTGTACATTATGTCTTTGCACAATATCACACTACGCTTCAGTCTGCCCATTAGGGAATCATTTTCTTATGTCTGAAGTGATCTAAATACTGTATTTAACCTACTGGACTTTGCAATGTTACTCTTTATTACAATTTGCTCTGTTATAAATATTGTGCTTAATTCTTGTGGCTAAGAAACCTTAATTGCACACATACATACACAACCATTAAGATAACAGAGTCACTTAGGACCCCATTTTCAAGGGTTAGCATAGGCACTAAAGTCTTAGCAGCCATAATTACCTGGATTTGCACTGGCGGTAAGGGCAGGGCCATATTCTGAGGCCCCCAGAGCACTGCCCAAACCTGGCAGCATGATTGCACTACACACGCCACTGTGCCCATACAAATGAGGGAGTCCCTCATGCATTATGATGCAGCAGTATATTCAAACATTTGCAGTGGTGCTAAACAGCCCCCCCAAGTGGAAATGTTTACTACTACTGCAAACCCCATATTGTCACAGCGCTAAGGCTACATCCCCATCCCTGAAGGCAGGGCGGCTGTACTACATCCACCCATCCCAGGTAGTCTAGTGTTCCACCCTCCCCTCCCTGATCATCCCTGTAATAATAATAATAGACAACTTTTCCTGATGGTATAGTGGACCCCTCTGATCAGCCTGTAATAACAGACAACCTTCCCTGGTGGTATAGTGGATGCCCTCCCCCAGTCACCCCTTTAATAATAATAGACAGCCTTCCCTGGTGATATGGTGGTGCCCCCCAGATCACTCCTGTAAAAATAATAAACTTTCCCTGGTAGTATAGTGGCATCCCTGATCACTCCTGTTATAATAATAGACAGCCTTCCCCAGAGGTATAGTGGTCACTATTCCCCCTGATCACACCTGTAATAATAATGGACACCCTTCCCTGATGGTATAGAGGACCCCTCTGATCACCCTGTAATAATATACAACCTTCCCTGGTGGTATAGTGGATTCCTTCCCCCAGTCACCCCTGTAATAATAATAATAATAGACAACTTTACCTGGTGGAATAGAGAACCCCATTCTCCCTGATCACCCCAGTAATAATAACAGACAACCTTTCTGGTGGAATAGCAGACACCATTCCTCCTGATCACCCCTGTAGTAATAATGGACACTCTTTCCTTGTGGTCTAGTGGATCCTTCCACCTGATTGCTCCTGTAATAATAAACAACCTTTCCTGTCAGGAAAGTAGAACCCCTCCCCCTATTTCCCCTGTAATAATAATAATAATTAACCTTCCTTGGCAGTATAGTAGATACCCCCGAGCATCCTTGTAATAATAATAGATAGCCTTCCTTGATGGTATAGTTGACCTGCTCCCCCTGACCACCCTTGTAATAATAATAGACAGCCTTCCTTGGCAGTATAGTAGACCCCTCATCTCCCTTGTAATAACAATAATAGTAGATAACCTTCCTTGGTGGTATAGTGGACCCTATGCTCCTGAATGCCCCTGTAATATTAATAATAATAATAGACAACCTCCCCTAGTGGTATGGTGGACCCTTCTCCTCCTATCATCCCTGTAATAATAGTAAACAACCTCCCCTGGTGAAATAGTGAACCCCTGTGCTTGATAGCCCCACTATCAATAACAGAAACCCTTCCCTGGTGGTATAGTGAACCACCAGTCGCATGCCACCACCCATCCACCTGCTGCTGACCCACTGTCCCATATCCCCCTCATCAGTTCACAAAAATAGATGGTGCCTGGAACAGTTTGCCACTCAGCTCCTAGGCCAGCCACCATCTGAATGTCAATGTCTGCAGTCGTGCATACAGCATGCAGGATTGCACTCAATGACATTCAGATGGTGGACAGTCAAAGGGGTGAGCAGTGGGCTGTGTTGACCACCATCTGTTTATGACAGACTGGTGACCTGGGAAAGGGGAGTGCAGGGCAGGGAGTCAGCAGTAGGTGGGGGGGTGGAAGCTTGCATGCAGTTGAGGGTTGGGGAATCCATTATGTTACCAGGAAAGGATTTCTATTATTGATACAAGGGTGATTGGGGGCAGGGGGTCCAGTATACTGCCCAGAAAGGTTGTCTATTATTATGACGGGGTGTTTGGGGGAGGGGGAACACTATACCACCAGGAAAGGGTACCTATTATTATTATTACAGGGGCAATCGGGGGGAGGGGTCTACAGCACTACCAGGGACATGTTAGGTGTTACTAGACATGAGAGCACTATGAGGCCACTATGCCTACAAATGAGCCCATAATGGGCATATAAATGGCCCCTTAGTACCTTACATGCCCAATGGGTGTATTTGCAGGCTCAGGCTGAATATGTGCCACAGAAGCCTGGCGCTATCCTGTTTTGAACAGCGCTATATCCTGTGGGCTATATTCAGCCTTGGTGCATGTCGACGCAGCATATTCACATAGTGATGCTCTGACATGGCTGGATATTCTGTCAGTTAGCGTGCTCCATCAGTGCACAAAAACTGGCTGACTGTTGCTCAGAGCTGGCCATATGTTACTGCAAGTGCAGGGTAAAAGGCTACGCCATGCTTGTGGCTGGCTCTGAATCTGGGGGCCTTAATTGTGGGGGATGATCTCTGAGGCACTCCACATTCCTTACATCATGGGTTGTATACACCTGATAGGGTGTCTGATGCACATGTGACTAAAACTATGTCCGTCCCCTTCCGATGGTCACTCGTGTCTTATGGTCAGTTCTACATTGTGCATCTGAAAAAGGTTGTCGCACACCTCCAGAGTTCCACATTTAGCTTTTAAAAAAAGAATACAGCAACAATGTAGGAATACTACAAGCATATGCTTTTACTGTAACAGACAACAATCCAGCTGTAATTCACATTTCAGATATATGCTAATGTTTAGATAGCCTAGAAATGTTGCGTCTTTAACTCATATTGGGCCATTCAGGATCAGAAACAGGCAGGAACAGAGAGCATATACAGTATTATCTGCTAGAATTGCTTAGCCCCCCTCCTATTGGGGGGAGTTTTGTTCTATGGTTTACAAGCCTGAATTATAACAAACTTCATGGAAAAGGATGCCTGGGACCCCTTGCAGTGGTCCCAGAGTCCTGCAGGCAAAAACAGAATTGAAAATCCATGGGCACCTAACTTCTGGAACCCCTACTAGCGGTCCCAATTTTGTCCATATGTTCCCTGGTACTACTGATAGTTCTATCAGGAGCAGATATCACCAAAATATGCGGGCCTAAACGCCCATGCTGCAGCCTCTACCTGAATCCTAGGAGTGCTCTGGACACCCCTTCCAGTGGTCCCAGACTCTCAGCGACCATCCTCAATATCTTACTGTAGCACCACAATTTGTAACTTGCTTCTCCATATGTGCAATCACTCAGCAGTACAAAAACCTCTAGCAGTAGCTCTACAGACCAAAATGGAGATGATGCAGTGTTATTTTACGACCCCAGTCCTTTGCTCATCTCCTACTGCAGCCATTTCCAACTATCTCCTCCCTCTCTCGCGCTACAGCCAATCGTGCCCCTAGTGGAGCTCCACTCTCGCAAGAGCACATGCACATTGTGGTCACGCACTGACATCAGCCCCACTGGAGAAAATCTCATCTTGCTCTTGCTACTTCCCTATACCACGGAGACCTCGCTACACAGCGACCTAGCAAATCTGGCACATACAGCCACCCCCTGCAATATCAGAAAGCACCTGCTTTTATTCCTCTCAGTGATCATCGCCTTTACATTTAATCACAGTTTTAAAGAATCCACAGCCTGCTTGGCACATCTTCCTAAAGGCTGCATTTCCTCAACCTCCCCTCCAGCCCCCCTTTAAAGGGACACAGCGCTTTATTCTGGGGACACTGACAGTTTATACTGCAATTTTCCTAAAAGCAACCTAGCACTACAAGGCCAGGATTAATAAATAAACTATTTTCAGGTTCAATAAATAGACTTTTGCATAAGTTATACAGAGCATTTACAAAGCAACATGCACACCAAATGCTACTCTATGCAGCAGATTTTCTACGGCTATTGAGATTGTTCTCTCTATTACTTAACAGATAAAAATACCCAATACAAAGAGCTGCAGGCAGTGCAATGTTCCCATGCCACACCAGCAACTAGGAAGGCTATGCCCCTCTTGCATAGAAGAATCCACCACATACAATGATGTTGAGGAGAACGAGGAAAATTCCACACCCCCTACAAACACTAGACATATCCAAGACACAGACCACCACTCCGACACCACCAAAGCATTGCTACAAAACAAACAACTCATGCAGGCCCAACAGAAGGCTGGCAGCCATGCTGCAATAACTGACTGAATTATCTAAGCAACAGTCAGTCAATCTGCCTCCAGCAAAAATAAGGGCCATGGGCACCCTCTCCAGACCCCTTGAGATCCCTGCAGCAGATACCTTACCCCTACCTTTGGATCCAGCCGACATCTCAGATGAAGAAAAGGGAGAGCTCAATCAAGAGCTACGGACCCTCATGGCTAAGTGATGCTTCCCAGATGAAATTCCATTGCTAGTCCAAAACATTATGGATACAGTGGGCTTTGAAACTGCAGCCTCCACACCAACTTCAAAACTAATACCATCACTGCAATCTCTAGCCAAGCAAGCAGACATCTTCCCTGTCTGTGAGGCAATAGAGGAGCTGGTAAAAAAAGAATGGTCCTCATCGGAACCAGCTAGAATCCCAGACTGTAAATCCTGGGACAAAATGTGCCCCCTACAAGCAGAAAAACTAGCCCTCTGGTGCACTCCTCCCACAGTGGACCCACAAATAGCCACCCTAAACAAAAAGACTGTACTCCCCACTGAATCCGCTTCAGGGCTAAAGGATCCCATAGACAGAAAACTGGAAGAAAACGTAAAAGGAACACAGCGTTAGTTGGCTTGGGAAGCAGAGCCGCTTCAACTGCAATCTATACAATTAGAGCACAGCTAACCTTGCTCCAGGAGCTTCAAAAAACTATCCCAGCAAAGTCCCCAGAATCTATACTCCTGGATAATGCCATTCTATCCACCAAATACCTGGCAGACATGGCGGTCGATTCCTTAAAGTTAAATGCCAGGTCAGCCACCATCACCGACAGAGCACATAGATCCTTATGGATGAAACTATGGGATGCAGACAAAGAATCAAAAGCTACACTACAAAGACTACCATTTAAAGACAATATGATATTCGGTGAAGGTCTCAAAATACACCTTAAAGGCAAGGAAGAAGGAAAGGCACTAAACAGAGATCAATCCCGAGCTTCCTACCCTCCAGCTAGACAAAGGAGCAGATACCACTCCTTTTGAGACAAGAAAAGGGGGAGTTCTATCTTCAGGGGACATACCTACAGACAAAACTATACCACCCCCTATCACTACAACAAGTACAGAGGCAGAGGGTCAACACATAGGGACAGAGGAAATTACTCCCACAGAAACAACTCTAGGCCATGACTATGCAATCTCACATCACCATCACACGCCGACAGTGGGTGCAAGACTAACAACATTTTTACATCACTGGGAAAAGTCCACAACAGACAAGTGGGTCTTAGAAACAATACACTGTGGCTATGCTATAGAATTCAACCAGGTCCCAAGGGAAAGCAGAATGATCTACTCACCTACCTCACACCACAAAACCACAATAACTCAAGTCCTAACAGCTATACAGAAACTAAGCACAAACAATGCCATAGTACCTGTACCAAGTCAAGAAGTAGGCAAAGGGGTGTACTCCATCTTCTTCATGGTTCCAAAAAGACAGGAGGCATAAGGCCAGTACTGGACCTCAAATGCATAAATAAATCAGTGCGATACACTCCCTTCAAAATGGAAACCATCTGGTCCACCCTCCAGGCCCTCAGACAGGGAGACTTCCTCACCTCAATAGACCTGAAGGATGCTTACCTTCACATGCCCATGAGAGCCAGCCACTTCAAATTTCTCCAATTCTGTATACTGGGCCAGCACTACCAGTACCAAGTACTACCATTCGGCCTGGCTTCAGCCCCAAGGGTGTTCACAAAAGGTCTCAATAGTACTAGCAGCCGAACTTCAAAAAAAGGGGATCCACGTATCCCATACTTAGACGACTGGCTCATCAGAGCATGATCACAACAGCAATCTGCCAGGGAAACAAAAATGGTGGTAGACTGCTTACAACAACGCAGGTGGGTAATCAATCACAAGAAAAGCCAACTAATACTCAGTCACTCCATCGAACACCTAGGCACCATCATAGACCCAGAAAAAGGCCTAGTATTCCCATCCCACACAAGAATTCAAGCAATCTTATCTACCACCAAACTACTACAGGACCACCAACAGCCAACGCTACTGCTCATATCTCAAATGTTAGGTCTTATGTCCTCAGCAATAGACACGGTCTCCTGGGCAAGATGGGACATGAGACCACTCATGTCCTTCCTGTTAACTCAGGGGCCCACACACGATATCGATCTAACAAAGATGGTCACCCTACCAACATGGGTCAAATCAAGCCTGACTTGGCGGACAAGCAGACACAGACTAACACAAGGCATGCCCTTAGACATACATCCGGACATAATAATAGAGATGGATGCAAGCCTCACAGGTTGGGAAGCCGTAATGGGAAAGCACACAGCACAAGGAAAATGGTCCTTACACGAAGCAAAACTTACAATAAACGTACCGGAAATGAGGGCAGTATTCAAAGAACTACTGCACTTCTCTCACCTAATCCAACAAAAACACATCCAGATAAAATCAGACAACCAAGTCACAGTATCTTACATAAACAAGCAAGGCAGCACCAAAAGCAAGGCAATGATGGTAGAGATGTCAAAGCTTATGACATGGGCTCAAAGACACTTACAATCAATAACGGCCATTCACTTAGCTGGGAAACTAAACATCATGGCAGACTGGCTAAGCTGCCAAATGATACACCCAGAGGAGTGGAAACTCCATCCACAAGTGTTTCTACTGTGCACCACAGATGGGGACCAATAGAGATAGACCTCATGGCATCACACAAGAACCACCAAATCACAAAATATTGGTCACGGTTCAAGGACTACAAAGCCATGGGAGTAGATGCCCTCACAGCATGATGGACATTCCATGTGGCTTATGTATTCCCTCCTCTTCCACTGCTTGCCCAGGTGCTGAAGAAGATACACACCTCGAGAGCACGTGTTATACTAGTGACACCACACTGGCCAAGTAGATCATGGTTCGCCACAATAGTCTCAATGGCACTGGCAGGTCCTTGAAAACTACCTCACAGACCAGACCTACTATCAGAAGGTCCTATACTACATCCAAATATCTCAACACCTACAACTGACGACATGGCTCCTGAAAGGGAGAGACTGCTAAAAGCAGGATATCACCCATCAGTCATAAAAACTATGGCTTCATCATGCCAACAATCCATGATTACCACCTACTAATGACAATGGGACATATTTAACAAATGGCACACACATCAGAAAATAGACACTCAATCATGCACTATCCCTCAGATTCTACTATTCCTTCAGGAGGGACTACAACTGGGACTGTCACCAGCATCACTAAAAGTACAAGTCGCAGCAATTGGGGCAGCCAGGGGCCTAATACAGGGCAATACCTGGATTCACATCAAGATGCAATACGGTTCTTGAAGGCAGCAACCAACACATGCCCAATCATTAAACCAATATTAGCCCCTGAGACTTAACCACAGTATTGACAGCTATGACTAGGCCACCATTCGAGCCTATAGATTTAATTACCATGAAATGGTTTCAACTCAAGTCTGTTTTCCTAATGGCAATAGCTTCTGCCAGGCGAGTAGGCGAACTACAGGCCGTTTCCTATAAAGAACCATTCCTCCAGTTCTATAATGACAGAATCTCACTGTGCCCCATTGCCCCATTCTGACCAAAAATAGCCTCAAACTTCCACCTCAGTCAGACCATTGAGATACCAGCAGAACTACCACAGGCTGAAATACAGGCAGATCCACAACTAAAAATGCTGGGAATGAAAAGGGTTCTTACAACTTACATCGAAAGAACAAAGAACTTCAGAAAAACAGACAGACTGTTCATCATAGTACAAGGACAAAGAAAAGGCCTCCCCACCTCCAGGTCTTCTACAGCAGGATACCTGGAGGCAGCCATATCGGAGGCTTACACAGCAGCTAAAACTCAGGTACCAATAGACCTGAAAGCTCATTCCACCAGGGCAACTGCGACATCATGGACGGAAAGGAATATGGCCACTGCACAAGAAATATGCACTGCAACCACACGGTTAACCATCTACACTTTCACCAGCCACTATAGAATGGATGTGTCACAAGACAGTAAGACAAACTTCGCAAAGGCAGTACTCCTCACAGCCCGCACAGAAAATAACATTGACATGTCTAACCATCCCTAGAGAATGATCACTGCTTTTTAATAACCCATGATATAAGGAATGTGGAGTGCCTTAGAGATCATCCCCCACAATGGTAGTTTACTCACCTGGTAAAGGTGATTGTGAGGGACTGGATCTCTGAGGCACTCCACACCACACCCTACAAAGACATAATTTTTCAGTACAGACTCAGTATAGAAATAAGCTTGTACACAGACCTCTGACAAAGTGACCAGAAATTATGCTAAGCCTGTGTACATGATATACAAATTAAAATGATAGCACAGAAATGTTAATGTTATTCAGCATATTATTATTCAGGGTACAAATGAGGGATCCTAACAGATTTCATTTCAGATACAGCTTTGGAATACATCGAACTGACCATAGGAGACCAGTGACCGTTGGAAGGGGACGTACTTAGTTTTAGTCACATGTGCATCAGACAACCTATCAGGTTTATACAACCCATGATGTAAGGAATGTGGAGTGCCTCAGAGATCTATTCCCCCACAATCACCTTTACCAGGTGAGTAAACTACCGTTGTATGTGTGCTAACAGCTTCAGTTTGGCTATCATTTTCCAAGTACTTCTTCCCTTCTAAAGAATGTGTGTACTGTCTGCTAACTAGGCTACCAGTCTGGCTTTAAAAATTTTTTTTTTTAATCTTTGTCTCACATGGTAGTTGAATTAAGATGTAACATCTTATTTACAGTGGGGTCCTGTTTCTAGCCATTTTGCAAGTGGGTGGACTGGAGCACTGTGAAGTTATGAAACTTGCTCAAGATCAAACTATAAGTTTTGGAGGATCTGCTAGGATTTGAACCTGCAGTGTCCTAATTCCTAAGCTAGTGCTCTAGCAAATAGACTTTAGTGTCCTGGTTGCTAGTCTATCAAAAGTGAATATTAATTTATTTGGGCAATATACCATAGGATACATCAAGGTCACAGTGAGATGGGTTGGATGGTAATGCTCAGTGATACCCATCACCACCCTACCTCTTCCTTTATAGAAATTACTTGGGGGAGGGTGATAGAGTGTATGTCTGCCGTGCTCCTTTTCACCCATAAACCACTTCACAACCCTGCAACACAGGCAACATAGGTTCTGACTGGGGCTGTGGTGGGAATTGTAGCAAACTACTACTGCTTTCAAGCGAGCCCTTTGAGACCTCACTGCCCTGCTTGTTCTTGGTGTTGGATCTACCTCCGGGGGTGTTATAAAAGCAACCTCTGAGCCCAATAAAAGGGGAAGGGTGAACAAGGAGAAGGAGGTTTCTGTTTCAGTGAGATGCAAATGGAGACAGCAAGAGACTAAACTATAAGAAGTTTCTATTAAGCTGAATCCAAGCTGTTTGATTCTTTTTCTGTTACTGAAAGTAAAGCAGATTTCATTTACTTTCGACTGGTATTTGGAGTGTTCTCTTTGAGAGTGTTGCCCAGAAGCTGCCCAGTTCACTATTCTATCATAGGGAGTCTCTATTTGGTAGGGGGACCAGTGAAAATTATGCTAATACAAGTAGAGAGAATGTCTGCATGAAATGACTGTAGGTGATGGTCACTGTAAGGTCAGGGTAGCGGTGCAGTGTGCATGGGGGGGGTATAGCAAGCAAAGCGCTGGGTGTGAGAAAACCTACTCTGTCAGGCCTTTGACAAACAAACTCTGGCAGAGTCACTAGGGCTGCTAATGCATTAACTTGATGTGTGCGCGTGTATGTGTGTGTGTTTCTTGGGCTGGGGGTGGAAGGAGCAAGAGGGCGTAAATCCTGTCATTTGCAAGGAATGGGCATAACTTTGTCATTTGTTCATACTGTGATGCCAAATGGGTTTGGGGGGGGGAGTGCAGGGGGAGCAAGGGCATAACCCCCATCATTTGTAAGGAATGGGCATAACTTTTTAATTTTTTTTCATATTTTGACCCCAACTGTTGAATATAGTCTGTTTATCACCTCACCTCATGAACCCCGTAGGTGAGAATATTCAAATCCATGGGAAAAAGGCATTCGGCAGCACAGGTGTGAAAACACATTTTGGGCAGGATGTGAAAGATGACAGCCATACTGTTTATGAGGCGGTGTGATAAAATGGCTGTATTGAAAATTTAGAGTGAAAATATTGAAAATGAGCAAAATTACACACGTGCACATAAAAGTTTGAACGACCATATGTAACTCGGCCATTTTTGGGAGTTTTTCCACTAAATTTTCAACATGGCCTTTTTAGGACCCCCCCTCATGAAAAGTGCCACTGTCATTTCATTAATTCATCCCAAAAGGTGATTTCACACAGCAACTGTGCCATTCTGCACCACAGGTGTGAAAACAGGTTTGGGGCAGGATGTGAAAAATGACAGCTGTATTGTTCATGAGAAAGTGTGAAAAAATGGCAGTGTTAAACAGCTGGAGTGAAAATATTGAAAATTGGCGAAATTACGAACATGCGTAGAAGTTACACAACTCACACTCATAACTTAGTAATTTTTGGGAATTTTTTCACCACATTTTCAACATGGGTATTTTGGGAACACTTCCCCCATGAATAGTGGCACTGTGAGTTTGCTAGTTCATCCCAAAAGTTGATTTTGCACAGCAACTGCGCCATTCAGTGCCACAGGTGTGTAAACATGTTTTGGGCAGGATGTGAAAAATGACAGCTATACTGGTCATAAGGAGGTGTGAAAAATCACAGTGTTGAAAATCTGGAGTGAAAATAGTAAAAACTGGCAAAGTTATGAGCATGCATAGAAACTGCGCAACACACGCTCGTAACACAGGCATTTTTCAGAATTTTCTCAACCAAATTTTCAACATGGGGTTCTTGGGACTCCAACTCATGAAGACTGGTACTGTCAATCTGTTTATCAGTCCCAAAAGGCGATTCCATGCAGTGACTGCAAAATCACTTTTGGGACCAAATAAAGATATGACAGTGCCAGTGTTCATGAAGTGGGGTCCTAAGAAGCCCATGCTGAAAATTTGGGGTCAAAAGTCCTAAAAATGGCCAAAATATCAACATAAGTTGAAACTCCCCATTGACTCCCATTATATGACTTACCTTGAAATCTTCAGTTTGCGGTTGGGCTTTGAAGAGTGAAGACGTGTCCCAGTCCAGAGAAGATGACAGTGCCAACCTCCGGAGGTAAGTGTGGGGTAAGGGGGGGGTAAGGGTAGGTGAGTGCTCAGTGGGAGGCAGATGGGAGAGGGGGGACTGGGGAGATGATGAGGAACCATTTTCTTTTTTACAGGTTAAAAAAAAGATGGCAGAGGATGGTTTTCTGTATTTACCGGTAAAAATAAAAGTACTTTTGGGCACACTGGGGTGGACCCCAATATGCCACATGAGTTTGGTGGGGGTCACATGCTACCAAAAGGGGATTGGGAACCCCCGTCGGCAATGAAAGTGGGCTTGGAGTGGGGGCATCCAGAGCCGGGAGTGGCATCCGGTGTCGGAAGAAAACAAAATTTTGGTGGGTAGATCTAGGCACACTGGGGTGGACTCAGTGTGCTACAACAGTGGGGTTTGGGGTATACATGCTGACTCGAGGATTGGGCACCCCGATGTTGGTAAAAACAGTATGGGGGTAGCATGAAGCTACAGGGAATGCAGCAGCAACGTGGTCATCTTGCCGGGTCTTTGAACAGTAGCAGGAATTAATCTCTGGAAGGGGAGATGAATACAGCTACTGATCCAAGACCTGCTCTAGGAGGGCCATGGCTGAGTGTTCTTCAGCAGCGCAAGGGGAGGGAGATGCAGAAAAACTGCACCCATGAACACAGCTGCTGATCAAAGACCCACTCTAGGAGCAGAATGGCTGCATGTTTTTCAGCACTGCAAGGGGAGGGAGATACAGAAAAACTGTAGGCACTGTGAAGTAGTGCAGTGTTGCAGTCAGTAGTGACAACATGGGCAGATTGTTTCACAGATGTGGAGGCAGCTGTAATGCAATCTGCCCATGATGTTAGTTCGGAAAGGAGCCCTTTTTGTGATCGTAAAAGACTGCAAGGATCCACCCATCTGCAGCCCTAAAAAGAGAGATTTTTGTTGGCACTGTCACTTTTTCCAATTGAGAAACAGAGAGACATACAGTATATGCAATACTTAGTTGATATATGGGGTATGCAATGACCTGAATCAGGATAATTTTTTTATGTGTGTAGGGCAGGACCACAGCTCACCAGTAGCAAAGTAAAAAAGTGAATTATGAAGGTCATTGTTAATCAGATCATCACATAGAGGATAATGTATGGTTCTGTAGCTATAACAAGCATGTGTAGTCATCAAGAGGTTGCCATGGCGATCATTCAAACCTCAAGAGCGAAGCTCGAAAGGTTTTGGTTGTCATGACAACCTTTAGACAGTGCACATGCTTGTTGTAGCGTTATAGCGGAAGGCAGTATAGTGCAGTGGTTTAAGGCTCTGAGCTGCAAATCTAGTGACATCCAGCAAACCAGATCTGGGTTTGAATCTCACAGCTTCCACTTACATACTGTGTGACCCTGAGCAAGTCACTTAACTTCCCTGTGCTCCCAGGTCGCACCTGTAAAAAAGCTTTCAGCTTAGTGTACTAATCCAGGTTAAACAACTAAAAAAAAAAAAAGAACCATACATTGTCTTATATAGTGTATGGTGCTGCTTTTCAGTCACAAATACGTAAATTTATTTTTCTACTTTTTGTCCAGTAGCTGGCTCACAAATGGACCACCCCACACACACACACACACACACACACCCCTCCGTAATGTTAGGAATGTAGTCACGGTCAAGAATGCACCAAGAGGTACATGCATTTAACATACTTACTGGAACAGGCAGACCACACAGCAACATTAAAGCCTTAAAAACATGAAAAATGAGCTAAACAAAAGAGAAAATTAAAAAATGGATAAAACAGAGAGTCTTTGCAATACTAATGCAAGGGAAGATGCGTGACATCAGGACGTATATACATGACTGGGGCTGACCCAGCAGAAACAAAACAGGAAAGGGGAAAACAAGTTTAATAGCGATCTGGGGTTAAAGGGTAAAGTGCTAAAAAGAAGTGCTTCTGCTGTGCTAAGTCTATGCTGGATCTCACCTCAGTCCGAGCTGGAACTGCTCATGCCACGAATAATGGCTGGATAAGTATATGCCTTGTTGATAGCGCCTTTGAAAATACCACAGCTGAAATTCTTTCCGGATGTAGTGCTATGCGAACTGTCAAACTGTCATTTTAATTGCACAGCACTACCAACTGTGACCACGATTCTATTTCCCATTCTTGAGGAAGCATTCCAAACTCCTTTCTGTTGACCTGCAGTAGCTATGCAGCTAGTGCAGCACAACATGGAGGATGATGTAGCTATTGCAGCACAACAACTCTATTGTAGGGATGGATTTTTATACATAACAGCATTCCACCATACACTATATAAACATTCCCACACAGCATGACGTTATCTTTTATGTAACATTCTTTCATGAAAATGTACAAGAGCCAGAAGAGGGAGAAGAGGGTGAGAGAGGGGGTGTTTATTTTTCTAAAAAAACAATTTAGATCACAAGTGAGATTGGGTAATGGTATGAAGTCAGCAGAGGTAGAAAGCAGGTGTTTTTTTGTTTTGTTTTTTAATTTTTAAAGACAAGTCAGATCAGGAGTGGATGGAGACAGCCAGCAGAGTGAGGGAGCGGTGGGATTTTTTTTTTTATCAGAATAGACGAAAATGGGTTTTTGAGTTGGAGGGAGGGAACCAACAGAGAGAAAGTGTAGGATTAAAAAGGAAAAAAGGGCCCTGTGGTATAGGTTAGTAGTGTGTCACATTTCTATTCTGGAGGCCTGAGTTGGAGTCCTGCACTAGACTGTCCTGCCCTGTACTGGTGGGATCTAGGACGCAATGCGGTGGCATTACACAATCATCTCTGGGGTGGGATTGGTGCTTAGACTGCTAGAATTGATGTGGCTGCCCGCTGACCATACAGTGTTGACAAAACCCTGCTTAGAAGATGGTGCCACAGACAGGTCCTATTTTTGACTGGGTGATAATAGGGTCACTTACAGAAGGAGAACACAGAATATTGCTTCATAAACCACATTTCACATGCATAATAAAGTAATACTGGAACAGGAAGTGAGTGTATGCATGTTATTGCCAATATGCCCACTCAAGTGCCAGCCCAACAGACCCCACTGCCTCCCCACATATTTGGGGTAGGCTACACACCTGGTAGAGTGTGGGAGGGGGGATTGTTAGGGATACCAGCACTAGGAGAGGATCACTGGAATAACATGGAGTTTATTTTCTTTTTTTTTAAATGGGGTTGCAAGTTGGAGGAGTACCACTGGCACCAGGGAATTTTTTTTAACAAAGAGGCTAGGCTACTTTGGTGGGGGACGGGGGTGAAATAATTCAGGAAAGGTTTGGGGAATAACATGATTGTCAGTCAATTATTCATACTTCAGGGTCAATGTTTTTACACTATATCCCTCATCTCCAATAAATATTTGTATATTGGTGGTCTAAACCCCTTGGTCATCTGACAATTTACAAAGAAGGTTATGTGATATTTGGCTGCTTGCAGTCTTCCTCTTTTCCAAATCTTACCATGTGCAGTTTCCTATACTAAACAATGTGTACTCTACTTCCTTTGAATTATATAGGATGAATTACAAAACGACAAGTAAAAATTCTGGGTCCTAATTGGCCAGCTGGGACCTAATTACTTACACTGTAGATGAGACCTTCACCCTTCATGTTATCCTGCCACAGCTTAATGTAATCAAGTCCCAGCATGCACATGACTACATAACAGAAAAATACCGCATCTCCCAGCTCAGTATTGTCCTCACTTCCAATGGCTGCTTTCAACTATATTAGTTCAAGGCATCTTTTGTAAAACATTACTCCCTTCCTCCCACTGTGGCAGAACTGATGGCAAAGCAAAAAAAAATGGTCAGTTCCCTTATTTATAGAATCACCTACAATTCTCTTCCACCACATTTATATTAAAATCTCCGCAAAGCAGCTTCACAATATGCACTGCTACTTTCCAGCCATCTGGCAGTACGTAACACCAATGAGTTTCAGCACAGCTTCAAACCAGCACACAGCAGCTTTAGAACATGCCCACTCTGCTTCTTATTGTGCCTACTTCTCTCTCAGACCCAACTCCTCTTAACAGCTCACAACTTTATTGCTACATTTTTCCTGAAAAAAAAGTAACAATTTTCTTCTTACCCTCCTTGATGATGTTTTTTAAATGGCAGGAAAGAGGGTGGTCTTTCTATCTTTTATTTTATGTTTTATTTATTTGGTAATCAGAAGGGTACACTGGTTTGATGGACTGTTTCCATTTTCAGGAACAATCTGGGCCATCAAGATGGCCCACACAACATAGTCAAAGAATCATACATAATAAATGTTACAGGTACAATCAATACAGTCATACAATGATGCAATACAGATTACTAACAGTAAGGACCTATAATACAAGGTCCTGAGGTGAGATAATTACAATTAGGGTCCACAGTATAAAGCTCTGGAACAGGCACTGGTCCATGATAAAGAAGAGGTTAGCAGCATAGGTCACAATAACATCATGTTGAATCAGACACCAGACCATAGCTAGTGGCATAATGCCATATGATATACAACATGACTAACAACTAAACTATTAACTGTTTCAAGAACTGCCTAAGGGTCTACATCTGGACCTAAGGACCTCCCCCATCTCAGGTTAGATGGGGCATTTCAATACAGAGGAGGTTACTAGGTTTTTATTTTTAATGAGTTTTAAACAGGATGGCAGTGCCTAATGAGTGGAGGGAGACTGGCAAACCATTTCGTACACTAGAGGTGGCACTGGAGAAAGCTTTCAAACCCATCTCAGTAGCCATCTGAGGAAAGTCAAGGAGATATTGAGAGAAGGACCTGGGGTGTCCCGAACCAGTCCTAAAACTGAAAAGGTTTGATAAAGGGCAGTTCTCCCTTCCCCGAGGGACTTTTCAGCAAAGGTACCCATAAGGTAGTCATGACAGGCCAATGGGGAGAGCAGCCAAGTGTCTGATAAAGGAATCAGTGGTGGGTGTTATAATGGGCAAGCAAAGCAAACCTGCAAATGTTGTTGTAGGCAGTGTTAAGTATAGTGAGAATATGACTGGAGGTTTAAGAATAAATGGGGGAGCAGTAATCCAGGAGTGGGAGAAGTGTGCCTTGGGCTATGGCCAGCTGCACTTCTGGGGTCATGAGATTCTTTATCCTAAAGCAGACAGCCAGTTGCTGATTAGCATGCTTGACCAAATTCCCAACATGGTTAGTGAAAGTTAGTGAGGGGTCCTGAGTGACACCTAATTATTTGAATGTAGTTACCTGTTCAAGGTAGGAGTCATCTGGAGCCCAGATGCCCAAGGGATAGGGGGTAACTGAATTTACTGCCCATTTTGCGTGCCTAGGTTTAGTCCCAAAAAGCATGGCTTTCATCTTCTTGGCATTAACAAGCAACCGATTTGCAATGAACCACCTGTGGATAAGTTGAACTCCCTGATGAAGGCGAGGGATAATTTCCTAGAGTTCTTGTCCCTGCAGTAGCAGATCAGGGCATCCACTTACAGTGACATGTAGCAATCCCTACTTTCCCTGAGGAGGTGGTCTATGAAGAGGAAGAACAGGATGGGCACCAGTAACCCTTAACGGACACCACTGTTTACCCTCAGGGAATGGGAGGTGGACCCCCTCCCCCCCAGTGTAGACCACTTGCAATTTCCCACTGAGATAGTTGCCAAGCAAGGCAGAAATATTCATGGAGAAACTATTGTCAGGCTGATTCTGTAAAAGGATGCTGTGGTCTAGCAGGTCCAATAGGTTTAATAGGTCCACAAATTTGGCACCGGTGAGCTTACTTGATCCAGGCTCCTGAACATCTGGTTTGTGAAACAGGCCAGTGTGGTGGTGCTATAGCCCTTTCTAAAACCATGTTGGTGTGTGGAGAGGAAGTTGTACATAGATACATGGTCTAAGATTTGGTGGAAGACTATTTTCTCCAGAACTTTACTTAGGTGGGACAGGATGGACACTGGCCAATAGTTCTCAAGGAGTTTCAGATTCCCAGATTTAAATATAGAGGATGCAACATAGTCAGTTGCTTTATGCGATATGGGTCTTCTGATTTAAATATCTGTCCTGCTTCCGTATTGTTGAGATGGTTAACGAAGTTAATGATAGGTTGAAGAGGATTGTTAGGGGTTTAGCAATGAGGCTGGCTGTAAATTTGAGGAACCAGGGGCAGAGACCACTGATACCAGCACTTCCATAATTGGGGAGAGCCATGAGGAGCTGACGGACCACTTCAGGTGAAGTGGCCTTGAAGTGGAATGTAGGGATTCCAAGCACATGCTGGTTCATATGTCTGAGTGCAGGCGTGGAGTTCTTGGATGGGTGCTTAGCCAAATACTCTGACAAGTTTGTAAATTTCTTGTTCAGGGCCTCTGGGACCTGTGAGGGGTCAGTTAGGGTCCCATTATAGGTGCACAAGGAGATGGAGCTTTGTTTAGTACCAGGCTTAATTAGTGAGTTCATTGATGCCTAGAGCTTGTGGGGGTCTCTCAGTGTATGGACCTGTTCCTTTTTAAGATAGGTAGCCTTTAATGCTTTAGTTTCCTGCTTACAGATGTTGCAGAGCTTCTGATAATTGTTCTAAGTGGCAAGAGATGGGATAGTTTTGTGATCAGCCCATAATGCATCCCTCTGTTTCATTTTAGCTAGAACTCTTTAGTAAGCCAACTATTATTCCCAACCCTCACTCTCTGGGTGGTGATAGGGAAATGTTTGTCATTGTTGGAAGACAAAGCAGTAGTAAAGAACCCCAGGGTTGAGCTCACATCAGATAGAGTGTGGAGAACAGACCAATCCACAGCACTTGTATCTGATTGCTGTTTAGCCACATCCCATTTAGAGAAGTCCCTGAAAGACAGAAACTTGGTCGGGGGCAGGAGCAACTGCAGGACCAAATACAGAAAACTGGGGAGTGGTCAGTAATGGAATCGGGCAGTACCCCAGCCTGAAGGATCCTGTCCTCCTGGTTAGTCAGGATACAATCCAACAGTGAGTGATTAGAGGGCTTTGGGTTAAGGTGAGTGAGAGTAGAGATGATCTGACCAGTTGCTGGTCATCCAACCAGTTAATATTAAAATCCCCAACCATGATGAGCTCCCTCATGGGGGAGTGACTGCCAATATATTGAGTTAGTTGTGAGTGAAATTTTAGACCTCCTCTGGGGGTGGTTATAGGCACAGTCAATTAATAGTTTCTAAGTAGAACCAACGGTTAGTTCAGTAATGAACTTGTTGGTTCAGTAATGAACTGATAGAGTCTTCAGACTCACTACATGAAATCAGGGCTGCATTTAGGGATTCTGAAAAAAAAGGAGCACTCCATCCCCTTTGTTGCACTCCCATCTATCCTGTCTGAGTAGACAATAGACCTTGATGGAATAGAGGGTTTTAGGCATGTTTCAGACCAAAGGAGGGATACTGAGGCTTAATAAAGGGGAGGGAATGTGGGTAGAGGGTGACAATGAAAAAGCAGGGATACTGAACGAATATTTCTGCTCAGTATTCACAAAGGAAGAGGAGGGTGAGGTACCTAAACCAAACAAGAGAAACACTCTGAAGACGAAGGTCAATACCAGTCCATTTACAGAAGAAAGGGTTCTGAAAGAACTAATAAAATTGAAGGTGGACAAAGCAATGGAGCCTGATGGGATTCACCCAAGAATTCTAAAAGAACTAAGGGTAGAGCTAATGACACCGCTGACTACTCTCTTTAACAAGTCATGGGAGGATGGGGTGGTACCTGAGGACTGGAGGAGGGCGGATGTGATTCCTCTTCACAAAAGTGGGAGCAGGACAGAGACAGGAAACTACAGACCAGTTAGTTTGACCTCAGTGGTAGGTAAAATGATGGAATCACTTCTGAAGTAAAGAATTGTTGAGTACCTAGAGGCCAGTGGGGCACAGGACCCAAGGCAGCATGGATTCACGATGGGAAGGTCGTGTCAGACAAATCTAATAGATTTCTTTGACTAGGTGACCAAAGTAGTAGACCTTGGAGGGGCTGTGGACATGGCTTACCTAGAATTTAGTAAAGGCATTTGATACAGTCCCACACAAAAGATTAATGCACAAGTTAGCCAGCCTTGGAGTGGGTCCCAAGGTGGTAGCCTGGATAAAAAATTGGCTAGACAACAGGATGCAAAGGGTAGTAGTAAATGGAGTCCACAGTGAAGAAAGGAGAGTTACTAGCGGGGTACCGCAGGGTTCAGTACTGGGACAGGTCCTTTTTAATGTCTTTGTAAGTGACATTGCAGAGGAACTGGAAGGAAAAGCATGTCTCTTTGCAGATGACACAATGATCTGTAACAGGGTTGATACACCAGATAGAGTGGAAAGGATGAGAAGGGACTTGGCAAGGTTGGAGGAATGGTCAAATGTAAGGCAGCTCAGATTCAATGCAAAGTAAGGTAATGCACCTGGAAGCAAAACCCAGGGCAAGAGTACACAATGGGGGTGAGATACTGACAACAGTAACAATGGAAAGGGACCTGGGGTAATTATATCAGATGACCTAAAGGTGGGCAAGCAATGGAGAAGGCAGTAAGGAAGGCTGGGGGATATTGAGATGCATAGGAGAGGCATCAATAGTAGAAAACAGGAAGTTGTTATCCTCTGTACAGACAGTTGGTGAGACCCCATCTGAGTACTGTGTGCAGTTCTGGAGACCCCATCTCCGCAAAGACATAGACAGAGTGGAGGCTGTCCAGAGGAGGCGAATGAAATGGCAGGGTCTGCACCAGAAGACATACGAAGAAAGACTAAAGGAGCTTAATATGTATACCCTTGAGGAAAGGAGGGAGAGAGGGGACATGATAGAAACTTTCAAGTACCTCAAGGGAATCAACAAAATCCAAGAGGGTGGCATCTTTCAGAAAAAGAGATGTGCAAGAACAAGGGGGCACAATTTGAAGATAGAGGGGGACGGCTCAGAGGTAATGTGAGGAAGTATTTTTTCACAGAGAGGGTTGTGGATGCATGGAACAGCCTCCCTGAGGAGGTCGTGGAGTCAAGAACAGTGGGGGAATTCAAGAATGCATGGGACAGATATAAGGCAGTCCTAGTAGGGGGTAGGAGGAAGTAAGCTGTTGGTTAATTAGGATCTGCATCTTATCTGTTAGGTAGGAAAATGGGCAGACTAGGTAGGCCAAGCGGTCCTTATCTGCCGTCAAATTCTATGTTTCTATGTTTCTAGGATGCCAAGATTGTGCAGGATGATCCAGGCCTCCAACTCTCAGATCTTGGAGAGGAGACGGCACATGTTAAAGTGAGCTATCTTTACTCCATAGCTGTTAGCCCAGGAGGGATCATTGTGACATGGTGATGAGTTTATAGGTCCTGGATTACTCTCAATCTCACCACCCAGAAGTAGGAGTGGGAGAGGGGCCATAGCATTTGACCAGCCAGTCAATAGTAGTGGGCACCAGGACAAACCTAGGATATAAATATAAGCACAAAGGAGACAACTAAGCTTTTTCATCAAGAAACCAAACTGCAGTGGGGTGGGCCAATACACTTTGGTGTTGGGAAAGGGGCTGATTCATAATGGGAATGCTTTTAAAGTACAGTACAGTAGCTTGCTCCAAGGACAGAACATAGGCCCAGGAGTCATATAGTATAACAAAACCCAGTAGGAGTGAGCACATAAGTGAAGCGGTAGCTAGAGAGATCATCTATTTTTTGGGGGGGAAGGGAGTTCAGGATGCTCCATTCTTGTACTGTTTTTTTACACCCATAAAATGGGTAGAAGATACACAAGTGAGAGTCTATCATAATATACCCGTTTTAAGGAGGGAAGTCCAGTATGGCAGGTCATACCCCCTCCCGTGCTTGTATCCATCGTCCCTTCCTACAATGAAACAAAGGGGAATCTCTTAGCAAGATGCTTTGGCAAGATTGAAAGGGAGATTCCATATCTTCTTAAAGGTTTGTATGTCGTCTTCTGAAATACATGTGTTCTAGTTTTGCTTTGTCTAATAATAAATTGAGCCACTGTTCGAAATTTGATGCTTCAACCTTTTTATCAATTTAACATGTTCCCTAGCACTAATTAACATTGTATCAATTAATCTGCCATTTTTATAGAAATATATTAGAAATTCTAATAAGAAATACCAAGCAATTCAATACCCAGATCAAAGGAAAATGTGTGTTCTAATATTTTAGAAATTACATTTTCTGTTTTATCCCCAAATTTTTGGAATTTTCTACTGTCTGCAAACATATACTAACATACTAAAATGCTAGCAGAATAGGCCTAACGGTCTCTCGAGTCTGCTTGATTTCAGCACCCACACTGAGGACCAATTTTGGTGTCCTCCCCCCCTTGGGTTATACTGTCCTCAGTCCCAAATGTTCCACCTGTATTGGGCCTGGTCAGATTTATCCTCCCCCTGTACCTGTCCCATCCCCTCTTAAACCCATCCACAGTCTCCACTTCTACCAGCTCCCTGGGCAGTGCATTCCATGGCTCCACCACCCATTCAGTGTAATAACATCTCCTCCTCTCCCCTCTGAGCCTGCCCCCTTCCAGCTTACACCCATGACCTCTCATTGCCCCACCCTCCTTCCTTTGGAGCACCCTGACTGGGTCTCCCTTATTGATCCCTTTCATGTACTTAAAGACCTCTATCATGTCCACCATGTCCCTCCTCTCCACCAGGGTATACATGTCGAGCTCCTTGAGCCTCTCCTCATAGGTCCTCTACCCCAGGCCCCACATCATTTTGGTTGCCCTCCTTTGGACCCTCTCTAGGAGTGTAATGTCCCTCTTTAAATGTGGTCTACAAAACTGCACACAATCCTCGCGGTGTGACCTAACTAAGCAGTTGTACAGTGGGAGGATTACTTTTGCCTTTCATCAGCATCCTATTTTCCCTTGCTGCTGCCCTCCTACAGGTCTCTGAGTTGTTCATTTTGAGATCTACCACTACCCCAGGTCACTCTCACCCTCTGTGACTTGAATCGTGTCTCCTCCCAGGGTATACCCCTGGCCTGGATTTCTGACTCCCAGATGCAGAACCTTGCACTTCCTCACATTGAATTTTAGTTTCCATTTCCCTGACCACCTTTCCAGAGCCTCAGGTCCTCCTGCAAGGCCACCGTCCCCTCCTCCTCATCCACCACTGCACCCAGCTTTGAGTCTTCTACAAAGAGACTCATCTCACTCCCAATCCCTTTCCTGATGTCTGAAGCATAGGTGTTGAACAGGAGTGTCCCCAGCACTGACCCCTGGGGAACCCCACTAGTAACCCACCTTGGGGATGAGGCTAACCCTCCAACCACCATCTTCTGAGTATGCTCAGCAAGCAAATTTCCTATCCATCTTAACAACTGTCTCCCTACCCCCATTTCCTTCAGCTTAACCAGCAGGCCACTGTGGGGTACTGAATCAAACACCTTGCTGAAGTCCAGAAAGAGGATGGCCACTGGCCTACCCTGGTCCAGGGCCCTCATCACCCAGTCATAGAAATCAACAAGGTTTGTCTGGCACGATCTTCCTGGGACAAAGCCATGCTGCCTATCATCCAAGTACCCAGTTTGCTCCAGTAACCCCCCTAGCCTTTCCTTGACAATACCCTCCATCACCTTGCTGACCACCGATGCCAGGCTAACGGGCCTATAATTTCCCACCTCCTCTATTGATCCCCCCTTGTGGATTGGCATGACATGGGCCACCCTCCAGTCTTGGGGCACCCACCCATTCCTCAGAGAGATGTTGGAAAGCTCCACTAGAGGGACTGCCAGGACATCTGCCAGTTTCCTCAGCACCCTAGGATGTACCTAATGTGGCCCAGGTGCTTTCTCCATCCAAAGGGACAAGAGGGATTCCCTTACTCTTGCTACAAGGATTTCAGCCTCCACGTCCTCCCCTTTTCACCCTGTACTGCTAGCCCACCACCCATCTGTGGTGGCCACTCCCTTTCCCCAGACCCGTCAGGGTGCCTGGTCTCTACCAGTCCCACCCCTTCCTCCAGTTTGCCCCTGTTCCCCTAGCAAGACATAGCCCCTCCATCCCCCCCGGTAAAAACTGAGGCAAAGTACTCATTTATAACTTCTGCCTGTTCCCCTGCCTCCTGTGCCCAACCATCCCCAATCCTTGCCTTGCTGATCTGCCCCTTACTTTCCTTTTTTCCCCTATGTATCTAAAGAACCCCTTGTCCCCCCTCCGGATCCCACTGGCCAAGGACTGCTCCTTTTTTGCCTTAGCTGCTCTCACCACCCTGGTGATTCTTGGCTGTCAGTTCATATTCCTCCTGATTCCTTTCACTCCTTGAGCACTTGAAGTGCCTATAGGCTGCCTTCTTTTCCCATACCACCTCCTGTACCTCCCGGGTCCACCAGCAGAGCTTTCTGGCCTTACCGATCTTACACCTTTCCCTTGCACAGGATCTGGTAACCTCCTGTATTCTCCTCCTAATGATCCCCCACCTGCTGTCAGCATCCATATCTGGTCTTATCCTGTCCAAACGATCTTTAAGGATCCTTTCTATCTCCCTGAAGTCTGCACCCCTCAAGTCAGTTACTACCATCCTTTTTTGGTTTCCTCCCCCCCAGGTCCAGGAAGAACCAGACCGTGGCATGATCACTCCCTGCCAATGGGTTCCTCATCTCTAGGCCCCTAATCTGATCACTATCCGGCAGGACCACGTCTAGTGTCCAGGCCTCCCTAGTTGGCTAACCCACCTGTTGTGTCAGAAATGCATCCTGGAAGACATCCAGCAGCCTCTGCTCTCCAGCCACTGGTGACGTCATAGTCCCCCAGCCTGTTCTGGCATGTTGAGGTCCCCCATTACCACTACCCTTCCCTTTCCCAATCTACAGTGTCCCTCAAGATTTGCCACCAAACTTTCTTCCAAGAACCTCCGCCAGTGCTGGTGGTCTGTATACCACTCCGACCTTTACTCTATTACCCCCTGCATCAGCAAGGTGACCCAAATAGCCTCCATGTTCCCCTCTGCCTCCTCTACCCCTCCAATACCCATGCCATTTCTGACTAACAGTGCTACACCACCACCCCATCCCTCCACCTTATCTTTTCTGAACATAGTATAGCCATCCAGATTTAGGTCCCACTTGTGCTCTTGAGTGGCCCAGGTCTCAGTGACTGCTGCCACATCTACCACCCCCTCAACTAGCATTGCCCAGAGCTCAGGCATTTCATTTCCTAAGCTCCTGGCATTTATCAGGACCACTCTCCACCCCTTTTTCCTCCTCTCCTTCCCCCACCCCGAGCTCCCATTTCTCAGCTCCAGCAGTCTACCTGGTGACCCATTTCCATATCTCCCTAGGTCCCTAGAGGAGTGGATGCCATGTCCCTCATTTATCATACCTGCTGGCACTGCTCCTTTTTTGATTCCCTTCCCCTTCACAAGTTTAAACCCCACCTTTTGCTGATGAACCCATCAAGTTTGAGTGTAAGGATTTCCTTTCCCTCCAAATTAAGGTGGAACCTGTCCCTAGCATACAGCCCCTTTTCCTCCCAGGTCTCCCCCCAGTCCCCCACCAGGCCATACTCCAATTCCCCACACCACTCCCTAAGCCACTGATTTATCTCCCTAATCTTTTTCTTGTTTTCCCCACTAGCCCTTGGCACCGGCAGGATTTCCCAAAAGGAGATCTTATAGCCTATGGAAAGGCATACCTTGGCCAAGTCCAGGAACATTGCCTGAATTTCTAGTTCACGATTACCATTTATGTCATTTGTCCTTAAGTGAACTACAATGTCCGGGTTCCCCCGCATTCTCTTGCCAGTGAATACAACTCATGCTTGGCCTTGTGCACCATCAGGCCTGGGTGGCATTTGGTTCTGATCAGACAGGTTTTACCCTCCCACTGGATGCCTCTGATCATGGAGCCCCCCAGTAGCAGTACTCTAACCTCCTTGCCTCCCTGTTCACCCCTCAGGTTTCCCCTCTTCCATGCCCCTCCTCATCCCTTTGTCTGGGTTCTTCCCCCAACCGGCTCCTCGCACCTCCCACAATCTGGGTGTCGAAGGTAGTCCCTTCACTATTTTCCCTGGTCACCTCCTCTACCCGTGTCCTGGCCTTCTTTATCCCCCCCCACCCGAGTATCTTTCTCTGTATCTCTTTTCCCACTCCTTACTAATCCATCCATCCTATCTGTTTGCCTACCTGGCTTTCTGCTCGCTATCATTAGATTTACATCCTGCACCTTCCTGCCTGTTGTGATCCCCTGTTCCATACCATCAGCCTTCTCACTGTTCCCCTGATCCTCCTTTTTCTTCTCCCCCCAACCCTCTTCCCCCATCCTGTCCAGGTCTCCCTCTATTGCTACCTTGCCTCTTGCCCCTTCACCCTTTCTATCCATCCCTGCTCCAGCTTCACCAGCAGCAACATCATCATCCTCCCCCCACACTCCCCTCTTCTACCAATGGGTGTAGAGGGTTAAAACAATTTATGAGCCTTAGCCCATCCCCCAGTGACCCCCCCGTCCCTACCACCCCTCTCAGTTCCCTTTGGACAGCCTCAGTCTCTTGCCTACTGCTGTGGAATTTCCACCTTTTGGGCCCCACCTGCCAGGGTCCCTTTTAGCCTCCTGTGTACCCCCTTCCCTCCTCCCCTAGTGTGAGCACCTTTTTTCACTTCTCCCCAGCTTGGGAGGCCCCAGCACCTAGTGCTTCCATGTAGGTGACCACTTGCCTCCTACCTCTCCAATCCTCTCCCCCAGTGCTCCCAGCTGCCTTCAGATCCCCTCTACCTCCTACTTAAGCTGTGCCAGCTGGTAGCACACTGGGCATCCCCCAAACTTCCAAGCCCAGTCCGGTATCAAGGCTGCACCACACCCTGTGCACCCAACCACCCACCCAAAGCTACCTGCTCTAGTGACATGCAGTCCCTTCCCCATCATCATAGCAGTCTTTTCTAGGCAAAATTACCAACTCAGTGGCTCTACAGTTTCTTGAGCTACCAGTACCTATACCTAGACGATCCCCCCCACATAGCATGCAGACTTTCAAACTTGCAATGCTTGAGTGGCTGAACTTTTCCTCACCTGACTATTAGACTTAAGAGTTAGCTCATAGGAGAAGTTTGAAACTCCCTAAGCTCCTCCCTCCCAGCCCTTAAACCCAACCCCAAGTGGCTCTTCCATATTTAAGAATTTTAAGAAGTTAGGCAAAATTTAAAACATAACAGCAAAACTTACAAAAGCTTATGACAAAAAAGATAAGTAAGCTCTCCAGAACCTCACCACATCTTCAAAATTCCTCTGCTAACTCTGCCCACAGCAAGAAGATTTAAAATGCCTCAATGCGGATTTAAACAGAGATTAACTGAAATGCAAACAATCTTGATTGGCTGGCTGTGATATTGGCCAAAGAACCCCATCCCTCACAAGAATAGTCTCCAGCCAGCATAGAAAGAGTTAAGGATTTATGTCCCTCTAGTAACAGAAAGATTTTAAGGAGTTAGGCAAAATTTAAAACACAACACCAAAACTTACAAAAACTTATGACAAAAAAGATAAGTATGCTCTCCAGAACCTCACCACATCTTCAAAATTCCACTGCTAACTCTGCCCACCAATGCCAATGTCCCTTTTCCTTGCTTACATCTAGTACAGACATCTGATAATCTGGATTAAATTTATTCCATTTCAGTGGAGTAAGGTATATTTGACATTAAATTATATTTGACAAAGTTTCACATTTTTAGACACCTTCACAGGTAATAGTAATAATTGTTTCAATACCCCTTCTTCAAGACTCAAATTCAATTCTTTATTCCATGATGCCTTTAATCTTGGCCAATGGGAGGTCCTTTGCTCCATAATTAATTTATATATCCTGCTAATGACTTTTTGAAACTGTGTATCCTGTGACATCAACATTGCATCTAGCGGAGATGGGTCTAGCATTTTTTCACTACCTGTTCTTTTAACAATGTATTTCTTTATTTGCAGATAAATTAAGTAATGTCCACTCAGAGTGTTATATTTCTGCCTCAAAGCATAAAAAAAGATAGCAATTTATTGTTGTTGAACAACTGGCCCAAAAGGTTTATTTATTCCTTTTTGCTTCCAACCCCTTTTTTGCTATATCAAAATTTCAATACAGTCATGTCATCATTTTCCATAAAGGTGTAAATATTGAAATATTATTTTGATATCCCATCATCTTATGAAACTCTTTCCAAGTCTTTACTGTACACCTAGTAGTTATGGGAATAGTGTCTGTTTTTCTTTGTTTGATTAATATAAAGCAACACCTTTAAGGGCCTTTTTACTGTTATTGATTGTTTGAGTGTCATTCATTGAAGTAGTGTCTTACTATTATTCAACCAATGTATTATTGGTTCAAGTTGACAAACCATATAATACCACTGAAAATTAACAACTTACAGCCCCTCCTGTAGTTTAGATGCATAGAGTTTTTCCATACTAACTCTAGCCTGTTTTCCCCTCCACAAAAAAATCCTCAAAGCCTATTCCCACTCCTTAAAAATGAACTTGGAACTCTGAGAGGGAGGGCCAGAAACAAAAATACAAATTTGGGGAGAACATTGATCATTATAATACTCAGAGTCAAAGGAAGCAATGACCATTTATTAAGATCCTTCTTAACCTGCTGCAACAGTAGTAATTAAAGGGTTTATCTTTGGTGTGGTCATTGCTTACAGGGGGTGGGGAACCCAGTACAGACTTACACTTGCAGGTCAGAAAATCCATGAAAACTTCCAGATAGGGAGATACTTATAAGTGCTGTGGGTCTGATGAGCTACAGGCCTGGATTAGAGGCACACAGACTGATAGCAAGGTGCAGTAAATTGCAACAACACTAGGGTGTTACCACTGGGTAACCTGAGATTCATTGGTCACCCAGACAGGGACAAGGTAGGGTTCCTGGAGACTGGATATAATCTGCCTAATAGTTTTATGTTCACCTGCCCCACATAGGGTGTTACTAGGGAACAGCAGTACAGGATACCACTTAATTGGGAAATTTCCAACATAACAAATAGTATAACGTTCACCAGACCTAGACAGAGTGAATCTAGGGACCAGTAACATAGGATAGTATTTACCAGAGGTACTTATAATGTAACCATGGCACCTTATACCAAGGGCTACTACCACTGCCTACAGATTCTGATAACAGGTTGAGGGGCCTGTTTTTGGAATTAGCAAGTACTGTGGACTCCCTACCAACAGCATGCCTACAATAATGGTGTCTCCACCGAGTGCAAAACGTGTGTCGGTAAACAGTAACACTGGTACAGCCCTCTGGGAAGCTATAACTACCCACAACCCCACCTAGTGGTTTTACACACCCAATTTCACAACTAAACATTTGACTTCATTCACCACCTCATTTATATCAGCTTTGTTGTTACCCAAAGGAATATCCAATAGCATCACGGCCTTGTGAGGATCAGACTCCTCAGCTTCACACCACCCCAATAAGTGATGCACAGCCATTTTGTGGGCCAGGATCTCAAATCCAAGACCAGCCCCATCCTCCGTTTTTATGCTAACACTCATATACAAAGCAATTGCTATTCTGTATTTTGACCACTAGGGGCAGTAATCCCAGTAGTGCCTCCAGCTTTGTAACCCTGGCACAGTTATACCAAGGGCTACAACCCCCTGCCTACAGATTCTAACAACAGGCTGAGGGACCTGGGTTCAGAATTAGCAAGTACTGTGGCATCCCTACCAACAGCTTGACTACAATAATGGTGCCTCCACCCAGAGTAAAGCTTGTGTGGGTAAACAGTAACACTGGTACTGCCTTCTGGGAAGCTATAACCACCCACAACCCCACCTAATGGCCTTACACACCCAGTTTCACACTCACAGTTTATAACATTTAATGTACAGTTACTTGATAGCACTAATGATCTACTCATATGTACTGCACTTACCAACAGGATCTGTTCTCCTGACATATACGCTGTGCCCCCCTTCAATGAAACAGTTCCAGCAATAACCATACACTTTTCACAATACTTTCCAAATGGCTCAGTAATTGCAGACTGTGACGCTTGGCTATCTGGTTATGATTGTTGTATGATATTTGTAATATAAAAACATAGTAGGTGATTGTCTCACATAAGACATCCTGTGCTTATGGGTGCCCCTCCCCCCCCCCCGGTTTCAGTGAAGTTACAATGACAAGTAACCTGAAACCAGGAGGTAATTAAAAGACCAGAGAGACTTAATTAAGGGTCTCCTGTTTTTCTGTCTTAATTAGAACTGGCCTAGCTTCCAGGATATAGGGCTCATAAAGTTTTATGATTCCTATAGGAAGAACATTGATACCATCATGGTGCTAAAAGTTATAAAAACCCTTTGAATCTGCATTGGGAACAGGAAACTACACATGTTTAAATGTTTAATTAAGGAGTCATATTTAGAAAGTGTTTTTCCTTCTGATGTGACATTATTTAACATATCTTCTGCTACAACATCATGTTTGTATTTTTTTTTTATATTCTAAAAGGAGCTAGATGACTCACCAAGGGGTTGGGGAGATAGAGTTGAAATGTATCCTTGTAACTGGGGAATATGTCATATCATTTTGGGACTCAAGACAGACAGAGCTCTCTGATATAACTTAAGCACTGTACAGAAGTAATATATTAGACAGAAAAAGTCTAATTGTATTGTGGTAGGAGTTTATGTTTTGTAGCTTTACTTGTTTTTCTTTATGTGATTGTGAGCTCTTTGATATATTGTTCTATGTTTACATTTTATACATTTTTATCATCTTTTAGTAAAACACCTTTTATTTGAAAGAATGCATGGGTGTGTCTCTCAGTTCTTTTTGCATGTGATGTATAGAAGATTAAGCATGACAAAAATGGTTCAACAGCTTGATGGTGTTACTAAGCTGGGAAAAGGCAAGAATATACCTAAGGTATTTTATAGAGTTTTAAGGGTTCATTTTGGAAACCTGGCTTGGTGCCCCCGGCAAAAGACTCTACCACAATCACCCAAAGAGGGTACGTGTCTGAGCCTGTACATTTGGGTATGCAAGCATAAGGTTCACAGTTTGAATCCCCCTAGAACTTGAGACTAAAGGTGATTCAGACCCAAAAGCAGACAGGGGGGTTACCCTGTCTGTTACCCGTTCACACTATTGAGCTTGGAGGTTGGCAGTGTGGGAGCAGACGGCCTGACCTGCTGAGTGCGTTTGTGACACATACTAGGTAATAATATGCTCATGGGTCAGTTTAATATTAAACAGCGAATCAGATTTATTAAAGGGACTTGAACAAGGAAGGGGGTGAGAATTTAGCCCAACAATTACTGTGCTAGAGTCAAATAGATTGTAATTATGGTTCATCAATTTAGTCTCTGAATTTATCAGTTTATCGGGCTGCTGGGTACCCAGTATGGAGTTTGGAGCAGGCCTGAAGTGTTGCCGTGGGTAGGCTGGCGTTGCAGCTGGTTGGGGCCCTTGATAGAAGAAAAGGCATTATTAGATGAAATAACTTTATATTCAGCACATACTTGTATTCCCTGGCTGGATGGCTGGTAATCACAGTTAACTTTAACCCAAACATAAGGAGAAAATCAGGTGACATAAACATTTATTTCTTGATTACAGGGGGCTGCCCTGGTTGTACTCACTGCATCCAGACAGGCAGAAGACAACTGGAGTTGCTGGCTTTCCAGAATGCTGGTCTGGACCAGGGCCAATACAAGTCACCTCCATTTCATGGCCTTTCCCTGTAGGTGGTCACAACCTGTGAGTTGATTATCTGCAGGGGCTGATTCCCCAAAGCTGGTCACTCACCGGGATGATTAGGTTGCTATAAGAACAGTCTTTTTGGGGCCAGAGCTGGCATAGGCCCATTTCTTGCGGATTTATGTAACATGCAGTTTGGCTGAAACACCCATGGCAGTCTCATCCTCTTGGAGCATGGCAGAAGACAGTATCAACAATTGCATGCTCCACTTTCTTTTAGAGTCTCTGGAGCAATCTCCTCACTTCAGTTAGTTTCACTCTGCGGCAATTTAAAAACAGCACCTCTTTTGCTCATAGTGACATGCTTCCCCGAATTGTATTTATGGCTGAAGCCTCTCTGCCTCTAAGCAGTCTTTGGTTCAAGCAATCCTCTCATGATTCAAAGTTCTCTCACAGGGAAGCAAAAAATGGACCTTTTCCCTGCGATTCCTCTCAGGCCAAATCAGGCTACTTACTTCTCAGTGGCTCAGGCTGAACTTCCAGTCTAATGGCTACAAAAGTATCTTTCTCTCTGCTTTGTGGCAGTTTCTGGTGCAGTTGATCCCCATAGGAACTGAAGTCTCTCACAGGGAAACAAGACAGTCCTTTTCCCCCTCAGAATGCAGCTATGCTACAAAGGCGAGAGAGAGAGCCCTAAGTGAATTGAACTTCTGTTTCGAAACAGTCCCACACTAGTCCAGGATTCCTGCATTCTGGTTGGCTACCATTTGCTATCAATCATAGTCTGAGGGCCCTCATTGGTTAGTTTAGGTGCCAACAAGAAAGTTCACAGCTTTTCCCACAAGTCACTATAATTAGGACCCTTTGAAGACCCTTTGGTTCTGACTGATCCAACCACTTAGCCAAGGATCAAACATCATGGCTGCCATCGTGGAGGAATAGATAGGCAATGTAAACAACTTATTTACACAATACCAGTAAAGATTTAGAAATAAATATTTACAGTACCTTAGAGGGCTCCTTCAGTGCTACTAAGTGACGACTTAATGGAGTCCATTAGAGTTGTGCCTGGCTGGTTGCAAGCCTTGATCTACTTGGACCCAGCCTAGGCTATGCACATTATACAAAGGCTGGATCTCTTAAAGAGAGGCGGCATGGCTCTGCACACTCACGCAGGATAACACTAGACTGTTACTGAAGATGGATTTGTTCTCTCTTTCTGAACATTAGCCAGGCAGTGTGTATTACTGGAGCCCAAGGAGACACTTAAGGTAAGCTCCCCCAATTTGGGGGGCTACACTGTCCCCTATCCAAGAAACTTGGCATCTGCATCAAGTCTATACTACAAATAACAATTTCTATTAGGATCCTCTGATTTATACAGGTCTAGACCATACATTATTATATACATCAATTACACAAACATAAAGTAGGTATATACAGTACATCATAGCATGCACTGATTCTAAATGGTACCTTTTTCAGCATTTTGAATGGTTTAGATATTTAACAAATGGTCATGACACTTTAATATTTAAATCTCCATTTTGTTATCAGCGACCACAAGAAATAGCATTTAACCCTCAGACCTTTTGGTATTAACCATTGTTTATACAATAAACCAACTTGCACCTCAACTAACCCCTTTTACTCTGTAAGGGCCACCCCTAAGATACTGGGTGGATGGCTGGATTAATATTTTAGAGCAGACAGTAAATATTATCTTCAGCAGGGAATTGGCTGTAACATATATCCCTTTATAAACTACATTCATGGGCAAGTCGACAGGCTTTCCTGGTATGTCATATGTGAGCTGAACCACTGGTTTCATGATTCTTCCTGATTGTTTAAGTGTAGGGAGCATTGGCACTGGCCTGTCAGCATTAACATTCAGATTAGCTACTCCGAGCTCATTGTCCAGCATTGACAGCTTCTGATGAAAGGGGTACCACTGCACCTTCTTCAGACTCAGAACAGGTTATGGGTTCTTCACTTTGTACATTACTTTGATTCTCTGGTTCTTGAGGCCCATCTTCATCTGAAAATGGTATTTTAACAAAGTCATCCAACACGCAGTTAGCATATTCAGGAATAGCAGTACTTTCTTGAACATGAAATACTTCACTTTGCCCACTCATTTCTACATCACTTCTGGGTTCACTTACATGCTCACTACTGGTTCTTTCTGGTTCAGGCACATTAAATTCAGATAACTCTACCAGGGAAGGAGAATCTGCTATTTCAGAGGTTACACTTTGAAAGTCGCTTTCTGGGGGTTCAGGGATGATTGAGAGAGAGCAGGATTATCAGGGGTCACTGGGCTGTTAGGGATATTACTGAAAGTGTAAAGCAAGGCTCCTTGGGACAACTGGGATAATTCAATAGAAGGGTCATAAGCAGCACCACACTCACTTTCATTGTCTTCAGAATTAGAGTCATTGTCAGTGGTAGCACTTTGAGCTGGAGGCTCTGGCTGTGAAGCAGCAGAATGCTGGTTTAGTCTCTTGTTACAAGCAGCAGATCTGGTGACAGGGCCTATTGGGGCTGCAACTTGGGGACACGGTGTCCAAAACTATTTGTCCAATTGGCAGAAGGTGATTTCTATGAATGGTCTTTATAGCACAAGGATCCCCTTCTGGGCACACTTTGTATACTGGCAGATCATTCAATTTACTGACAACAATATATGGAATGTGACTCCACTGATCAGCCATTTTGTGTTTTTCTTGAAACCCTAAGTTATGCATCAACACACGGTCTCCTGCTTTAAGTTCCTGGGCCTTGACATGCTTGTCATGGCAAGCATTGTTGGCCAGGTTTTTCTTCGCTGCCATGGTGTTTGCAAGTTATTTCGCATGATTTAGTTGAGCTTTTAACTTTTTTTACATACTGCAGATAGTTGTCTGAGCGGACACCATCAGGAGACACACTAAAGCAAATATCAATCAGAAGGTGAGCTTCTCTGCCAAATATGAGGGGATAGGGTGAAAAAAACAGTTGCATCTTTTCTGGTACAATTATAGACATGTACAAGGCACTGATCTGTTGGCTCCACCTGGATTTATCTTTAGGGTGCAGGGTGCCAAGCATGTCAAGTAAAGTCTGATTAAACTTCTCTGGCTGAGGATCTCTCTGGGGATGATAGGGGGTAGTTCTGGACTTTCTTACACCCCATACAGACAACAATTCTTTAATGAGACAACTCTCAAAGTCTCATCCCTGATCCAAATGGATTCTCTAAGGAGCACCATAATGGGCAAAGAACTTCTCTACAAGTACTACCCACCCCCAATAGCCCAAGTCTGCTCCTGAACCTGGGTCGCTGGTGTGGCATTCAATGTTTCAACCCTCAGTGCCACCGGGCCAGCTACAAAACTCTTAAAACCTTGTTGCATTCATCTTGTTTATTTTAACAAAAATCAAGCCATGTTTTAATCACATTTTATTTATTAATTTATTTATTGAAAATTGGTAACTGGGATATGCACACTGAGCCTGGGCTCATTCCCACGTGCGAACCAGGGGAGGGAACAGTGGAAGAACAGCAGCACAATGCATGAATGCAAAACAGTGAAACAACAATTTGTAAGAATTATGTACAAAATTTGAATAAATACAAAAATGTGTTGTGCAGAGAATTAAGTGTGGTACAGCTCAATAAAAACACATAATAAGCTCATATGCAAATGTGGTAGCAATATACAGTGAAAGGAACAATATTGTCAACCAGTGATTGATCTGTAGGGTGAAGTAATTCCATATCTCTTAATGGAGAAGAAAACTATAATGATGTGGTAGTGAAATCAAGGCAGGAGCAGGGACTCAGCTGGCTGCTTACCAGGATGGTTAAGGCTTGGTACAGGAGGAAGGGTAACAGGAACAGGTGGGAGGGGTTGGAGTTTCAACTGGTGCCTGAGGAAGCCAGGGGATGAGAAGAGTCAGAGGGAGAAGAGAGTTTGTTTCCAGAGTGAGGGAAATCAATAGAAGAAAACAGACTGCCTAGCAAAGGAGCAGGGATGGGGAGTGGCAAAAGTGTGATGATCCCTAGAATGAAGGGAACAGGAAACAGGGGGGAGTTGGGAGAGGACAGAGGTGAGGTAAGAGGAAATTGAACCAAACCAATATTTGGATATGAAGAAGGTGCACTGAGCCTGTTGACATCAAGTCAGAGGTAGGATGGATAGGGATGACTACAATGAGCAGTGGCGGGTGCAAAGGGGTGAGTTTGAAACAAAATGGTGGAAGGAGTTGCAGAGGGTGTCCAGTCTAGCATGGAGAGTGGAAGGGGCAATGCTATAGACCACATCCATGTAGACAATGACAGGGAGCACTATTTTGGTAGCAAGCTCCCTGCGGACATGTGGAGATAAGCAGTCCTTGTTGTGATGCAGAGCACCGAGCTTGAGATGGAGTTTTGCATGTATGGCATCGATGTGGGCTGAGAAGTCAAGCTTATTGTCAAGCCACACTCCAAAGGAACTTGAATGACTGACATGCTATAAGTGGTGAGCCATCTGGTGTAGTGAAAACAAGGAAACAGTGAGTCTGGCCCATTTCTGACAGGTATCAAAGGTCATGGACATCGGTTTTTAATGTTAACTCTGAGTCGATTGGATTGGAATCAGTAAAGAGCAGGTCTTCCACTGCTGTGGTGGAGGGACCGGAGGTGAAGATGACTGTGTAATCTGCATACATGTGGATATGTGAGTTGGCAGAGGGGAGGTCATTCAGGAAGATGGAGAAAAGGATGAGACCCAGGATGGAGCCCTGTGGGACCCCAGCCTGGATATGATGGGAATGTGACAGAGAGCCTCCAACCTGAATCGATTGGTGTCGACCCATTAGGTAGGACTAGAACCAACTAACAATAACACACTATAAGATGATGTCACTTTCTGGGTGGTTGAAGGCACTTGGTACAAGCACCTTGTGCCTCATTATGCACCTGGGGCATTACAATATCCCAGCATCTCACTGTACTTATCCTCTTGTGTCTTATTGCTGAAGCTTCTAACATAGGGGAAATGTGGCGACACATAGGGAGATGTAATGCACATTATTTGGGCTTACCGTAAGATAATAGCATTATTAGGGTCTGTTAGAGATCATATGTATTCCATGCTGGGCCTCTGGACTGTTTTACAGCCTCCATTGTCATTGTACAAAATGTTTTTGATGGTCCTGTTATGGCTGTCATGAAGTATGCTATTTCTCTGGTAGCCTTAGCTGCTAAACAGGCTATTTTGAAATGTTGGTGCGATCTCTGGGCCCTAGTGGTGCTTCGACAGCGAACAGTTTGATCCAACCAGAATACGCTGACTATTCAGAAAGATCTGAGATCAACATTGTATATCCAGCACATTCTGATCACCTAGGAAAATGAAAGCCCCAGTGTCTACTGGCAGCCACTTCCTCACCAGTGCATACCCAATTTAACACCTTCCAAAAGGTGGACTTACCTTGGCTCCATGTTTGGACTGGACTGGAGCACTTGTAAGCTGCCTTCCCCTAATCTCCAAGTATCCTGATAATGCATGTCTTCTTTGCTCACCTAGCCCCAACAAATATCCAGATGGGACCAGGAAGTGCATAAACCAGCACCTGCTCAGTCCCTCGTCTTCCTCACAGCAAGCAAAACCACAACAAACTCCTCCCAGGTCAGTCAGTCGTCCCCCCCCACAGACTCTGCATTTGGGAGTAGGGGACTCTACTACCATTTGCTGTTCCATTTATGTCCACACATATCTACATAGACCAGGAAAGCCTCGGTCACTCTTGCTTCCTCACCCTCCAAGCACCATTCTCTTTTCTCCCTACAGCTGGCAAGAGGCCTAATATAAACAGCAATCAAAGCCAGAAGGCATAGCAGTGCACTGATTCAAGATCATGTGCAAATGTTTTTGCACATTGTTAATAAAACTTAAATTCAAGTCCCTGTGTCATGATTACAGTTGCCTGAAAATTTCATGCTGTTTGGTTGTGTGGTTTTCTTTAAATCCGCATTTGTTAACTTGCTCTACACTGACTGAAAACAGTAGAGTTACTTCTGTCTCTCTCAGTCAAGTTTGGAGAGCGATGACATTATCTTGGAATACAGCAGCTTGCTGCTTCAGATTCTCAAACACAGCAGGCTGTAGAGTTAATGGTTTGCACAGCAGGTTTCTGACAAACTCAGTCTGTGGTTTATGTTTAGAAAGATTAGCTTAAAATCTATTATTCTCTTCTTATAAAAAATTGATAATTTGAGTTTCAATGCTGAATTGAAGTAGTGAAAATCATTCTCTGCGAGAGATCAGCTTGCCTGTGTCACAGCTCTCAGTTCTTTCTCACCAAAACTCTGATTTTTTCTAACTATATAACACAGGGTTGTTTAATGAATATAACATAAATCTAAATTGTGTTCATTTGTAGAAATAGTTTGTCTTTGATGTAGCCTTCATAAATACATTCATGTGAGAACTTTTTTTTTATGTCAGATTGACAAACCAGTGCCTATCACACTATTATTTCAAGCACATGTGCTGTCTGAACTCACAAATTTCAGTTCTTTGGTGGTTTCTGTGTGAAAATACATTATGAATGTGTATAAATAGAAACACTATATGGCATTCCAATGCACACCATGTGTCTTTCCCACTGCTGAGGCAGCTGCACTCTACTGCCACCCATCCCCTGCCTCACAAGCCACTTGCCTTCTGCTCCACATTCGAGGCTGCTGCACCCCTCTGCTCACTGTCTTCTCCCACACAGTCAGGGATTGTGCATCCTGCTGTCTCCATCCCCTGCCTAAAGAATCAGGGCTGCTGCACCCTGCCCAAACAGGATTGCTACACCCTGCTGCCCCCCCCAAGTCAGGGACACTGCACCCGTTGCCCCCTGTTTCTGTCTCCACAGTCAGGGCTGCTGTGCTCTGCTAAGCCCTAGAGTCCTAGGTCCCCTGCCTCCACAGTTGGGGCTGCTGCACCATGCTGCCGTAGGCCTCCTGAGGTGGGACTTTTGCTGCACCCTGCTACATACTTCCATTGCCCTAAATGGGCAGGGCTGCTGCACCATGTAAACCCTGTCTTACAGTCAGGGCTGCAGCACCCTGATGCCCCCCTGTGTCCTGCCCTACAACTGAGGCTTCTGCACCATACAGTCCTCTGTCCCCACAGCCAGGGCTGTTGCAACCCTGCTCCTGTCTTTACAGTTGGGGTTGCTGTGGTCTGCTGTGCACCAGAGCCCCATGCCTCTGCAGTTAGGGCTGCTGCACCATGCTGCCTCTTGCCACAAGAGTCAGGCATTTGCTGTATGCTTGCACAGTTGAGGCAGTTGCACTCTACTCCCCCCCTGCCACCTGAGGCAGATCCTTTCCTACACCCTCCTGCCCACATCCCTTGTCGCAAACATCCACAGTTTGAGATGCTGTATCCTGATGACACCTCAATCTCCTGGCCGAACAGTTGGGGCTACTGCACACTGCTGCCTTCTTTCCCCAACCCCAGTCATGGCCACAGCACCCTGATGCCCCCTGTTCCTGTAGGAGGGAGAAGCATAGTGCAACAACATTAACTGTGCAGGCAAACAGCTCCATGGTGCAGCACAAAACAGTGGTGGCAGAGGACAGCATGGGCAGATGCCTTGAGTGTAAGGTAGAAAACAGGTAGGCATCAGGGTACAGCAGTCCTAACCATGGCACAGGGTGCACATGGTGCAGCAGCCTAGCCCACTTGGGGCAATGGAAGTGTATAGCAGGTTTCAGCAGCCCAACTTTGGAGGCAGGGGGCATGGGACTCTAGGGTGTAGCACAGCATAACAGCCCTGACTGTGGAGACAGGAATGGGAGCAACAGGGGGCCATGGCTGTAACTGTGGGGGTGGGGACAGAGGGCAGCAGCCCCAACTGTTTGGGTAGGAGATAAGGGTGGTATCAGAGTACAGAAGTCCAAAATGAGGGACATGATGCAGCAGCCATGCCTGTTTGGGACAAGGGATGTGGGAGCAGGGTGTAGCAAAGGATCTTGCACTGGTAACAGGGGGGCAGGAGGGTACAACTGCTTCAATTATGGAGGTGCGTAACAGGGTGTAGCAAATGCCCTGACTCTTGTGGCAAGTGGCAACATGGTGTAGCAGCCCTAACTGTAGAGGCATAGGACTCTAGGGCACAGCAGGCCAAAGCAACCCCAGCTGTGCAGACAGCAGCAGGGTACAGCAGCTCTGGATGTGGTGACAGGGGACAGAGGACAGCATGGTGCAGAAGCTTCAACTGTGGGGATGGACACAGGGAGCATCAGGGTACAGCAGCCCTGACTGTGAGACAGAATGTGTGTGGTGCAGCAGTCCTGCCCATTTGGGGCAATGGAAATGAATAGCAGGGTGCAGCAAAAGCTCCACCTCAGGTGACCTAGCGTAGCATGGTGCAGCAGCCCCAACTATGGAGGCAGGGGGACCTGGGATTCTAGGGCTTAGCAGAGCACAGCAGCCTTGACTGTGGAGGCAGAAACAGGGGGCAACAGTTGCAGCATTCCTGATGTTTGGGGGGCAACAGGGTGCAGTAACCCCAACTGTTTGGACAGGGGACAGCAGAGTGCAGCAACCATGATTCTTTAGGCAGGGGATGGAGGCAGCTGAGTGTACAATCCCCAATTGTGTGGGAGGAGACAGTGGGCAGCAGGGTACTGCAGCTTCAAATGTGGAGCAGAAGGCAGTTGGCTTGTGGGGCAGAGGACAGATAGAAGAAGAGTTCAGCTGCCTCAACTGTGGGGAACAGACATGGTGCATCAGGATGCCATTTAGTGTTTCTGTTTATACATATATATGACGTATTTCTACACAGAAATCACCAAAGAACTGAAATTTATGAGTTGACAGTACATGTGTTTGAAATAGTAGAGTGTAACAGGCACTTGTCTGTCAATCTGACATGAAAAAAAAAATTCTTACATGAATGTATTTATGAAGGCTACATCAAGGACAAACTATTAATATGAATGAACAAAATTTAGATATATTTTATATTCATTAAACAACCCAGTGTTATATAGTTAAGAAAAAATCAGAGTTTTGATGAAAAACAACTGAGAGCTGTGATGCAGACAAGCTGATCTCTCACCAAGAAAGATTTCCACTACTTCAGTTCAGCACTGAAACGTAAATGATCAATTTCTGTAAGAAGAGAATGAAAGATTTTAAGCTAATCTATTGAAACACGAACCACAGACTGAGTTTGTAAGAAACCTGGAGAGCAAACCATCAGCTCTACTGTCTGCTGTGATTGGGAATCTGAAGAAGCAAGCTACAGTACTCCAAGATGATGTCATCCCTCTCCAAGTCTGACTGAGACAGAAATAACTCCACTGTTTTCAGCCACTGTAGAGCAAGTTAACAAATGCTGATTTAAAGAAAATCACAAAACCAATCTGCATGCGATTTTCAGGAAACACTAATCATGACACAGGGACTTGTGTTAAAGTTTTTTTGTTTTTTTACAATATGCAAAAACCTGTGCTCATGATCTTTAAGGAAAACAAAATGCAAAAAAAAGTTTAAAAATTTAATTTAGTCACTGACCCTACCTCCACAATAAGCCAGAGGGGTCAGGAAGTTGTGACTACTGCATGGCTTGGGATAAACTATCTATATTGACCTTTGTTACTGGGTGAAGGAGAGGAGTGCTTCTTGATGCCCGGGACATTTTTTTGCACTAGGAACAGACTGGATCAGTCAGATTTTGTTCAGTTGGAGCTGAGATCTGACCACAGATTGGATGTCAAATCATAAAGTGCAAAATCCAGCTGATCTGAAATTCACAGTGGTCAAATTTTCATGTATCCATGTTTTGAGGGATCATATCCAAGCACCTTTAATGGGCCCCATTTTGTATAGACTGATACAACATTTTGTTAGAAATGTTGCAATTGAAGAAAACATTGCATGGTGTTTGGAATCATTTGCAACTTTTTCAGAGAAAGTGGGTTTGCACACTTTTTTGGCTCTCTGGATTCCTCTCCATGTTTAGTCAGTGTCTTCATTTTGTTTCAACATGCCTTGATTTCTAAATATTTTAATTTTATTTTGTTGTTGTCCAGTTGTGGAATGGGAGATGCAGGACTCATCTAGCTTTTGTTTCCTTTTGTTCTGAATTTGTGTGCGTTCAATGTTTCAAAAGTACAATAAACTTAAAATCTGACTAAAAATACATATAAACAAGTGAATGCATGCCATAAAGGTGAGTACAGTATATTTAGGCAATTCATAAAGTGAACTGAGATACATGGTATTCGAGTGTATCCAAGCTGTGATGAACCACATCCTAATTCCCATCTGCACCAGACAGTATTTACAGCCCCTGCCCACTGCACACCATTAGTGTGGAGCTTCATTTGGGGCAGGGGGCAGCAAGGGGGCCAAACTGTGCTGGACATCAGGCATCCAATCAAATACCTGGACAAGCTTGCTAGTTGATCTCTGACTCCACACATTGCAGGGGCTAGTAGACAAATACCCATTAGCGAGTGTATCAATAGTTTAACATCGTCCATCTGTGTCAGTATTGTCCCCAGCCTCCCTACAGGAATTGAGGGCAAGGAACGAGTTTTCTGGCCATTGATCAGATGCTGTGGTATGTCCTTTGACCATGTACAGGGGGGCATGTACCCCCTGCTGCTGCCCATGGGAATTTGTTGACACAACCCCCTCCACTAACCCTCTGCAATGCAAAATTTATTTTGTGTATGAGGTGCATACATGCCCCCAGCCCCTTACCTGCTCCATTACATCCACCCCCATAATAATGCGCATGGTATGGGATCACATGCAGATGAAGGCAGCATCCAGGGCTATGGGTGTGTGAAGGTCTCTGCATACGTGCTACTGGACCTCAGCCCTCCTCTAGCCAACAGAAACACCCCTCTTCAGCTGTGGATGTGTGCGCAGAATGTCTGTAGATCAGGCCCCAAGTAATTACAAATCCAGCTGATACAAAATGACTGAAAATTAAGACAGGGAAGGGAGGGACAGAGATGAGGGATGGAGGGAACTGTGTAGGTGAATTCCATCAATCTGCTGGGGGGTGGTACTGTCAACTTCTGATGTCACTTCAATGGTATTATGGGGACTTGAATTTCACACCTCCCTATGGAAAAAGGTGAGCATATATATTTAAGCAGTAAGGTATGACAGGGTGTTGGCTGTATTAGGTTTACTCCATGGTTGGGGTGATTTAAGGCATGAGACAAAGCAGAGTGCCTTCAACTCCTGACTATGGGGTAAACCTAGTACAACCAATGTCCCTGAAGTGCCTTATTGCTTATATAAAATGGGCCCAAAGGTAAATTTAAAAAAACACTCTAAAGGTTTTCAAACCCACAAATATTATAATAAAATGTTGCTAGATAATGTAAAATTGTCCCTCTGCAGATGTTTTTCACCTGTCAGTCATCTGTCTTTCTTCATATTCAGTACACCGTGTGATTGTTTATCATGGAATAGAAGAATTCAAAACTCTGCCTATTCCAGTAGTAGAATGCCGCCCCCCACACACACACAGAATGATAACATGGAATACATGAATTCAAAATTCCACTGGCATACACACACACACAGGCCTCAAGTGGAGCCAGAACCTCAATCGTATCTGATGACAAGTAAGGAGCTGGGAGTTCTCTTGCAAATTGGTGGGGCTGGGGGGTGGGGGTTCATGGTCATCAAAGGAATACCAGCAATGGAAACTCTGAACAGTACTTGAGTTTCTAAATTTCTGTATGTGTGTAAGGAGGGGTTCTCGAGTGAAACATAGAAACATAGAAACATAGAAACATAGAAACATAGAAACATAGAAGTTGACGGCAGATAAGGACCGCAAGGCCCATCCAGTCTGCCCATTTCTTTTTCTACCTTATAAATGTGCCATCGGCCTTTGCTCTGTCAGTGACCTATCTATTCATAGTCATTTGTATTGCTCCCTTATGCCTATCCCATGCCTGTTTGAAGCCCTGCACTGTATTCATAGCCACCACTTCTTGTGGTAAGCCATTCCATGCATCTACCACCCTTTCTGTGAAAAGAATTTCTCACATTCCCCTTAATCGGCCTCCTCTAATCTCATGCTGTGTCCTCTTGTCCTGCTATTTTTCTTATATTTAAACATGTTAGACTCTATCACCTTGTTTATGCCCTTAAGGTGTTTAAATGTCTCTATCATATCACCTCTCTCCTCCTTTGCTCAAGGGTATACATATTGAGCTCCGTTAATCTGTCCTCATATGTCTTCTGATGCAGTCCCTGCACCATTTTGGTTGCCCTTCTCTGGACTGCCTCAATTTGGTTAATGTCCTTGTGAAGGTGTGGCCTTTCAATGCTGCAATGTACTCAGATGGGGCCTAACCAATGTCTTGTACAGAGGGATTATTACCTCCCTCTTCGACTTGTGATACCCCTACTAATACACCCTAACACCCCCCTAGCCTTACCTACTGCTTTAGAGGTCTGTTTGATGATTTTAGGTCATCAGTGATGATGATGCCCAAGTCTCTTTCTTCCTTTGTGACTGCTAGCAACTCCTCCCAGCCTATAAGTGGCTTCAGGTTTCTCTTCCCTATGTGCATGATTTTGCACTTCTTTGCATTAAATCCCAGTTGCCACTCTTCTGACCATTCTGCTAGTTTATCCAGATCTCTTCTCATTCTGCCCACCCCATCTGGATCATCTACTCTGTTGCAGATCTTGGTGTCATCTGCAAACAGACAAAATATCACCCTCTAGTCCATCTGCGAGGTCACTAATGAAGATGTTGAATAGGACTGGCCCCAGGACTGATCCCTGAGGTACCCCACTTGTGACTTGCATCTCTTCTGACTGTATACCATTTACCACCACTCTCGTTTTCTGCTAGTCAACCAGTTTGCCACCCAGTTGACCAACTTCAGACCCACCCAGAGCCTACCTAGCTTATTTATCAATCTTCTATGTGGAACAGTGTCAAAAGCTTTGCTGAAGTCAAGGTGCGACATCAACTGCTCCCTTGGTCCACCACTCTGGTTACCCAGTCAAAGAAATCTATGAGATTAGTTTGACAGGACCTTCCTTTGTAAACCCATGCTGTCTTGGATCCTGTGCCCTATGGATTCCAGGTGTTGCACTATCCTTTCCTTAAGGAGTGCCTCCATAATCTTGCCCACTACTGAGGTAAGACTGACCGGGTCTGTAGTTCCCCGCCTCCTCCCTGCTACCACTCTTGTGGAGTGGGATCACATGAGCCCTTCTCCAGTCTTCTGGGACCTCTCCTGTGCTCAGAGACTCACTAAACAATTCTGCTACTTGGCTCTGCTAGTTCCTCCTTTAGCTCCTTAAGTACCCTGGGATGTATGCCATCAGGTCCCATTGCCTTATCCACCCTGAGCTTAGCAGGCTCTTGTAGGACCCTTTCTTTTGTGAAGGGAGTAGTGCTCACCTCCCTCCCCTGTGTCCATGATGTTGAGCTGTGGGCCCTGCCCTACCTTCTCTTCAGTAAATACTGAGCAAAGTATCTATTTAGGATAGATGCCTTTACAGGGTCCTCCTCCTCACATGCTCCTTTTCTCCATTAAGCTTAGCAATACCCCTCTGGACTTTCTCCTTTCACTAATGTATCTATAGAAAGTCTTGTCACCTCTTTTACTGTTCGTGCTAGTGTTTCCTCAGTTTGGGACTTTGCCTGCCTTACTGCCTTACCTGCTTCCCTTAGGGCAGTTTGGTATGCCTCCTATCTTCATACCGCTGTGTTCCTTATATTTTCTGAAGGCCAGCCTTTTGCCTCTGACCTTTTCTGCTACTGTATTTGAGAACCAGAGTGGTTTCCTTCTTCTTTTGCACTTCCTTTTCTGTCTAACACAATGGGATGTTGCTTCAAGTATTGTATCCTTAATGCTTGCCCACTTTGCCTGTACCTCCTCACCTGTGTTTCTTTGCAGGGCTAGCTTAACTCTGTTGGCCATCTTATCAAAGTCAGCTCCTCTGAAGTCCCATATTTTTGCTTTGGAATGGGATGATTTAGATGTAGTAGCCAAATTGAACCATACCATGTGATGGTCACTGGCCCCAGGTGACCTTCTACCTGGAGATCTGTGATCCCTTCTTTGTTAGTCAGTACTAGATCTAGGATAGCCCTGTCTCTTGTGGGTTGCTGTACCAGTTGTTTGAGGCCCTCCTGCAGGAATCCACTATGAGTCTAGTTCTGGCAGATGTTCCTGCTGGTATTGACCAATCTGTATCTGGCATGTTGAAGTCTCCCATTATCAGAACCTCCCTTTAGCTGTCATGTTTGTATATCTTCTAACAGTAATGTGTCTATGTCCTCCCTCTGGTCTGGGGCCTGTAGACAACCCCAGTTCTTATGGCTGTCCCATTTCCTGTTTCCAGGTGACCACAGTTCTTCTGGCTCCTTATGTGTATTCTGAATTCTGTAGCTTTGATATTTCTATTAACATACAGGGTCACCCTCCCCTTTTGCACCTCGGTCTCTTCTGAACAATATATAGCCAGGTACTGAAGTCTCCTAAGGTGGTTACTGGTAAACCACGTCTCACTAATTGCTACTATGTCCAGTTTAGCCTCTGACATTGTTCCTGCAGGTCTGGGATCTTATTTCCCAGGCTGTGAGCATTTGTGTACATGATTTTCCATTGGCCAGATTTTGGTGTGTTAGTTTTGGGTGAAGTTTGGCATTACCCCTGTGCATCGTATGGGGAGACAAACCTTTTTCTTACCTGGTGATGCAAATGAGCGGCAAACACACTGAATTCCTGTTTGACCACTAGCTGAGGGGAGGGTGTTCTTCCCATTCGACGTATGGGGTGCTGCACCCCTCTCCCATTTGTAGTTTAAAATATTCTGCTAAAGACGCCAAACTTCTGCCCCAATGCACTGACTCCTCTTTAGTCAGATGCAGTCCATCAAATTTAAAGAACTTTCGCTCCCAGAACTGTTGCCAGTTCCTACAAATCTGTGTCCTTTTTCCTGGCACCAGTCCTTGAGCCACGTGTTTAGCTCCCTATCTCCCCTTCTCTGACCTTCCGTCCATCTGCTCCCTTCTCCCAGACTGGCAGGATCTCAGAGAAGGAGATGCCGACTAAATAGATGATAGTTTGTCACCCAGCCTAGTCAGGTGTTCCTTGGTCTCCACAACTGACCGGCTGGCGAGATCATTAGTCCCTATGTGTACTAGGACATCAATGTTTTCTCCTGCTTTGTGAACAATTTTAGCAATGCGGTCAGTGTCTCTCCATGCTGATGTACCTGGGAGACATCTGACCATCACCCCTGGCTGGAGATGGGTATCAACTCCCCGAATCATGGAGTCTCCTATGATCAGAAGTTTTTTTGGATTTCCTTTGTGCTTGTTTAGTTTTGGTTCCTGATTTGGGTGAGTATTGTTGTGCTAGCTCCTGTGCTGCAGTGTCCTGCTCTATATTTCTATATATGTGTAAAGGTTGCAGGCAGCCATGTTTGTGATGGAGATTAGGAAGCAAGTGGTTTATGAATTCTGTGAGTTGCCCCAGTTGACAGGGACATGTTTTAAGCCTCTGGTAGTGTTCTCTTGAGGCAATGGCTAGAACCATATCTCAGCCAATCAGGACACAAGGATTTCCTTGCCCATTTGATATATTAAAATAACCTGTACAAACACAGTAGTAGTAAAATGTATTATTGCAGCACTTATTGTACTTCTCAGAAGACAACACTGAATTTAAAAGAGCCCTTAAAAACTATATGCAACTGAGATAATCACCTATGAAGAGGTTCTAAAATTTCCAGATAGCATTTTGAATTCCCCAAGACATCACCTTTTAAAAAGAGAAGATGTGAATGATCTCTGATTGCAATATGCATTGCTGCTGGAGTGCTGTCCCTGGCTAATCTGTTTCCAGTGCTACAACTTTGTATTACAGGATACCAATCACTGTAACTATGCCCCCGCTACTAGTCATGTAAATTGATTCTTCCCTGATCTCTTGCAGTTAATTATAGGTAAACGGTTGCCAGACTGTAAACATTGCTTTATTTTCTGGCTTACAACACTTTGGCAGTATTATATAAAAATGTTAATGCATTTAAAGTTTTACTGCCAAACTGGTAGAAGCAGATGATCTGAGACTATTAATTCAAATATAAATAGAACTATTCATTTTCACAGTGGTTGAACTGAAGAACACTTTTTTTTTTTCCACAAAGACTGCATGTATATTTTCTGAAAAAAATAAAATACTATATACAGTTAAACAACAGTGTTATCCCATTTGTATTTCTATGAGTTCTACAGATTTATAAAATGGGTTCTAAACATCATAGTTTCATTGCTCAAGCTGTACCATGTGACAGTGGAATAAGAAAATACGTACTATATGGGGCCTCACATATAAAACTAGGAACATTCATGCCGTCATATGCATAGGGCCTATAGTATTTCTATGAGGATAATATTTATTTATTCAAGTATGTAAGAGTTTCACCAGGAAGACATACCGAGTAAAACTGCTCATTTCCAGATGTGTCCTGGGGGAATGGGAAATGAGTTGGTACAGTACAGGATACAAGGTAACAATAGTCTAGACATATATTATAATAGCAGATTTACTCCTATTACTTATTATTGCCCCTCGCCTAAAGTAACTCTCAATACCTCATTAGCACTAAAATGTTTACTCTGTCATGTTTCTTATTTTTCTTCTTCCTCAAACAAATTGTGGTGGCATTTTGATTATTATACTATTCCTGTTTTATTTTTAATTTTTTTTCCCTACATTGTTATTGCAACCTCCTTGTTCTATGGCTTCTTCTTTTAACTTGCTTGTATGCTATTGTCAAAACTAGTTGTATGCTACTGTCAATTATTTTTTGTACTTACATTGGAATGTCCTCCCTGTATTGTTGTACTGTACCCTCCTGGGTCGTGCCTGAAAATAGGCATTGCTGTGACTAGTGCACTTACCCGGTAAACAAAAACTAACTAAATAAATGAAACGATACATGAGTACTGGGGGAAGGGAAATGGGTAGGTAAAGCAGTCGATACAAGGTAACAAGGGCAAAAACATACAATATAGTAGCATGTGGTACAGTAAGTATAACGATGCAGACATACAAGCAGAGTATACAGCTTTACATTGATACAATGTCCATTTATAGTATGTTGACAACAGCAACTGAATAGGTATAGTGCATGAGAGCATGGTAACAGTAGACAAGAACACACTAGAAAGAGAACAGCGAAGAACCAATGCGGCATTGATTCATGTACTACATTATGTTGACAACTACCAGTTGCAGGATAAGAACTTTAGATAACAATTCATAGCAGACTTCCAGAGGCAAAGCAAGGGGAGGGAACAAGTGTGGGGACAGCAAGAGAGCTGAGAGCATAGTGTGATGGGAAAAAATTGCAAGAGGAAGTAAAGTAAGGGAGGCATGGTGTGTATTAGATGCAGTTGCAGGTGGGAGATGTGAAGGAGCAGAGGAGTGATGAGAGGGAGCAGAGCAAGAGGACATTATGAATGGTGACAGGAGTGAGTTCCAGAGTTTAGGGAAGCATTGGGTGAAGGATGCCTGGCCAGTTGATGAGGACCTGAAGGGGATGGCAAGGGAGTGAGCACTGCTACTCCTGAGGGAGTGAGAGGGGGAAGTTGAGGGGAGGAAAGAGAGGAAGGTAGGTAAGAAGGGAGAACTGTGAATGAGATCTTGCCAAGGAAGTTGGCACAATGAGCTACACGATGGTCATTGAAAGAGGGGTGTTCCAGGGATTGGCATAAGAAGCAGTGGTGGGGGGGGCAGTTTAGGGTAAAGCGGCGGAAGGAATGGAAAAGGATGTCCAGTCTGGCAAGAGTGGATTTGGGGAAGCACTATAGACTATGTCTCTGTAATCAAATGTTGGAAGAATCATTCTAAGTTGAACTTCTCTGAGGGACAACAAAGGGACGCATTCACAATTCTGGTATAAGGCACCTAGTTTGAGGAGTTGTTTCTTATGAATAACATCCATATGACCAGAGAAATCAAGATGTTTGTTGAACCAGAACCCTAAGAACCCGAATGAGTCAGTGTCTTCCAACATTGTCCCATCGAGAGTGTGGAAGGAGAGGAGGGAAGGGAGCTGAGCAAGTCTCTACCTTGTGCAAATATATGCAAATATGTAATATGCTAATGAGTGTTGGGTTATGTGATTACCCCTCTAGTTTTTATATATATGAGCTCTATGGCACATACCTACTCTGAGGTACTGTTTTGGCTCCCTAATCTGATAACCAAAGCTCAGGATACAAATAAAATCACACCAGACCTACAGCTGATACATTGAAAAACTTAATTGTTATCTATTAGCAAGGCCCCTGGAATTCTGTGATTCTGTGGCTGCAGAATTTTCTGCAGGGTTAGCATCATGCCACAGAATACACAGTGGAGTCATCCGCAATGCAATGCAGTAACTTGCATTAAATGACATGTCACAAAATACTGCCTGACAAAAGGGTTTCATTACTATTGAATTACACTGTTCTCTGCTATATAATGCATCATTTTGTGATGTACTGCAGGGGGTTGGCAGTATAGCCTAGAGGATTTAGCAATGAGCTGTGAATGAGCTTGGTACATCCAGCAGACCTGGATTTGATTCTCACAGCCTCCTTCTTTCTCTAGCTCAATCTGTCAGTTAGCTAGGCTGTCAGTTGTATTGGTATTATTAAGTGTACTGAGGACTGAGCAGTGCTGTGGAGCAGGGATGTGGTCAGAACAAGCAGTGATGTAGTGGAGTGGGCCTTGCTTGGAGTCCAAACATGGTTGTGAGATTCAGAATCCTGATGACAGTAACCAGTCCTGGGAGAACATAAGAAACACTGCATGTACAACAGCAAAACACAGCGGGCCCAATATTCAAACCTGTGCCTGCCAATGGCACAAATGGGTGCTCAGCACAACTGAGTTGCGTTGGAGCAACAAAGGGAGATATTCAAAAGAAATGTGCCATGGCACATCCCTTCTGAATATGACTTCATTCACAAAGTTGTACATCAGTACAGTATGCACTACAAGCCCATTGGTCCACAGTGTGGACCAATAAGCTTGCAGCAGCTACTGTAAGCTGTCATTTGGTGGGCAGCTGTGGTGGCATAAGGGTTGGTATGCTGTTGGCTGATGACAGGGGTGAGCCAGGTGGGCTGGGGGTTCTGTGTGGGGTGGGGTGGGGTGGGGCACCACTAGACCAACATGGATATTCAGTTGACAGGTATCATGATGATCACTGCTAGGGAAGGGTGGGGGTTCCACTTGTCCTTCAGGGTTCTGTACAACATATAGTTCAGTGATCAGTGGGTTGGGATGGGGAAGGGGTACCACTGGGCCACAAAGACATTGCCTCAGTTATCATTATGGGTGATCGTGGTTGCCAGTGGGGTGGAGGGGTTCCACTGGAATACCAGGGCATTATGTCTTGGAATTATGAGCACTCAGTGGTAGGGGAAGGGGGGAACCACTGGACTGCCTTGGAATTAGTCATATTTATAATCAACAAATGGAGGGTCAGGAGGGGAGGGGGAACAACTAGATTGCCAGGGAAGGTATTCATACATATTTGCTGCAATCAGTGCTATGGGGGGACCACCTTTGTGTGTGCCTGTGTATGGTGTTGGGGGTTACCACCTACAGCCAGTGGCTGCTGTGTTGCACACTGCAATACCGTGGGCTACCAGTGGGTGGACTGCACTTGAGCCATCTTTTACAGGCTCAACTGTGAAGCATGGTATGCAGCACATCTCAGGGTTGTGCCAACATATGAGCTACACATCCCAGACTGAATATCAATGTGATATGAGATGTGCCACATACATTATCTTTGCACCCCGGTGCACTGGGAATTGTGCTGCACAATTCCCACATTTTAATATTGCCCAGGGGTGCAGTTCTGGGGTTGCGCTGGTGAAACCCCTTTGAATATTTAGCCCAGCATGTACAACTGCAACACCAACAGTGAACTTTCAGCATTGACAAATGCTTGTTGATATTTGTATTTGTATCTGTATTTGTATTTGTTTGCATATCAGTGTTCGCAAATTTTTTTATTTTACATTTTGGACTTGTTTCTGTTGTTAATGATGACATGAGACCAAGGGTTTGAGAAGTTTTAATAACATTTGCAGATTTATCAAGAAAACATGCATCCATGTATTTAATAGTAGCAGTCACAGGTGCTTCTTGTCAGCCTAAACCAAGGTCTAACACTATGTGGTCTAACATGAATATTAAAGAAGGGTATTTATATTTGTAAAATATGCAGTATGTGTGTGCATTTGTCCCAAATAGTATTTGTTTTGCACCACCCTAGTGGCAGGTAATATTTATGTTCTTAATTTCATAGTTTATTGATATAGGCCAAGTGTACATCTAAAAGCCACATGCACAGTATCATAGAACAGTTAGCTGTGCATGGATGTGACTTGTGTAACCATTAAACTTAGCATAGTGTGAACTCTGTACAGCACAAACTAGACAGTATGTAGGTATCTGCTGCACCTTTTACATCTGCCTGTTAACTGTTTTGTTTTCAAAGGAACCATTTTCCCATGTGGCACAATACAGCCACTTATCTATAACAAATAAGGACTTCTCTTTCTTTCTTAAACTTATGTTTTCTTACCTGCCCCTGTTCCATTTCATAAGTGCAGTAGAGCACTCATGAGGGTGTGAGCTGATGCTCTAACAAATTCACTCTACAGTGTGTGTGATTGAAGTCACTGAACTTCACCTCGTGGCTCCAGTGCACCCCTAGAGTGGGTTTACTGGAAAAAAAAAACATTCACGTGGTTTATTTCGTACTTGTTCTGATTTATTATCTTGATGCAGCTGGCCAACTCTAAGATGCAAGCAACATGTACTTATGACCCTAATGATGTGTATTGTTAGGGACGTTAATATAATGGGCTCGATTTTCAAAGGTCAGAGAATGACATAAGGTGCTTACACCTGAAAAGAATGATGCAATGAACAAGCTGTGTCAAAACTTGCATCAGTTCTGATTTTCTAACACTGCTTGCAACAAAGCAGAACTGCCTGCACCAAAGTGGCTTGAGTCTGGTTTGCATCAAAAAAATGAGTGTGTCATGTTGCAACGGGGCTTGTGTCAAAAAAATTAAGCACCATCCCCTTTTTTTGGATTTTCAAAGGTGAAAGCTGTTGACTCTGTGCCAAATATGCATGCCACTGTTCAACCAGCCAGACCAGGTCTAACTGACACTGGAGCATATAAAGGTGAGGGTAGATTATGTAGGGGTTTGGTTACAGAGTTAATATTCCACAGCAAACTAATTTAGAGTACCTTGGGGGCTTAACATGCCATTGTCCTGGCCATATCATCTGCAGTATTGTTTGGCTCAGCTGAGTCATTTCTTGCCCCATGCATCGTCTTTTTGATGCGGCTTGAGTCAAATTCTCACCTTATTTTTAATGCAACTTGCATCATTGTTCTGTGCATTACTCCTCTTTTTAACTCCACTTGAGTCATTCTAATCCCCGCATTGTTGCCTTGACTCAGCTTGAGTCATTCTTGTCCCCTGCATTGTCTTTTTGACTTAGTTCGAATCATTCCTGCCCCATGAAGTTTTGACTCAGCTTTCTTCATTTTTACCATATGCAACATATTTTTGATGCAACTGACATCTTGCATTATTTTGGGGTACTTTGCCTCGGAGAATGGTTGTCTTGCAAAATACAGTGCACATTATTTGGTGCATGTGGTTTTGACACAAGGTGGTTGTTTGATGCACTTTGTGTTTGTCAAAGGGTCCATTGAAAATCCAGCCAAGTATTTCAGTTGCAAAATGGGTGCTCTAACATTCTGAGATGTATTTCTAAATGTCTAGTTCAGTTCAGTTTATTTGCAACCAGAAAAAAACTCCATTAAGCAAGCTCATTTACAAGGAGGTCCTGGAAGGACTAAACAATACAAAGAGGGACATCAATAACATGACGGAAGAATAAATATACAGTGATTAAAATTAAGTGAGAGACAACAAAAAACATTGCAAGTGGGGAAAAAAGGAAAATATACACTAAACAAGAGGGTCCGTGAGACAATTATATCCAGAGAGGAAAAATTACAAGCAGAATTAGACTTGCTAAATATGAAGATGCTGCTGGTGCTCAGAAGGGAAGCACCAAATTAGGTCAACAGTAAAACTGCCGACCTCCCGTACAGCGATGGCACAGTACTGATGCAGGTATTGTGCCACTCAATCCCCCAGTGTTTTCTGTGAGGGGCTGCACCCCCAAACCCCCCATGTGGGGACTCTACCCCCAGCACCCCCTGGACTTTAGGATTCTCAACTCCAGGTCGGAGTTGGTCCGGGGAAGGGACAGAACACTGGGAGAAAGTGAAACACGGAAACGGACCATTACAGCGACTGTCACTGTAGTGGTCTTTTTCCGTGTTTCACCATCGGGGTGTCAGGCAAAAGGAGGCCACCCCTCAGAAGCAGGTACCATTGTTGAGGCAGAGAGAGTTGATGAGAGATTTGAATACTGGGTAAATGACAAGGCTAGTGAATCTGAGAACCTTCTAGAAGTTATTCCAAAGGGCTGGGAGGGCATAACTTAAGGCAGCCTTCCCTTAGCAAGTGTGAATTCTAGGTATATTGAACAAGATATAGGAGTTTTTCCTGAGGGCATAAGTACTGGTGGAATGAAGGAAGAATTCTGAGATATAAGATGGTAGCTTATCTAATATGGCCTCTATATCCAAAGGTTCATAGGTGTAGTATGGGTTCGAGGGGCAAGCCCTTACAGAACTCGTTTGCCTATTGGCAAAATGTGTATTTCTTTTTTCCCATACATTCATCCAATTTTTCTTTTAAAGTCTTCCAGACTGTTACAAGATACTACCTCTGATGGTAAGGAGTTCCATATTGCAGGAATACGCTGAGTAAAATAATCATTCCTTTTGGATGTTTTATTTGTATTCATTTTTAACCTTAGTTTATGTGCTCTTGTTTCTAAAACAACAGCATGTTTTACAAGACAAATAGCCTCACATAGGGCAGGATCTTTCAATGCTTTATAAACTAGACATAGGTCACCCCTTAAAGATCTGTATTTTAATGAAAACAATCCTAGAGTTTGTAACCTATTACTATAGTCTATATTTTTCAAGCCAACAATCTTCTTTGTAAATCTGTTTTGCACACTTTCTATGGATGTTTTACACCCCAAAGAAGTAGGTTCACACAATAATCAATATGGGACCTAACTAAACTTGTGTATAGGGGGATTAAGACTTCTGGCTCTCTACTCTTAATACGTGTTAATATGCAAGACAGTATGCCATTACATTTCATGGCTATATAATTAATATGGCTTGTAAACTTTAAGCCATTAGTGATGGTAATACCCAGATCTTTTTCAAAGTAGTATATTCTTTTGTCTTTTGATTGCCAGGGTGGTCCATCTGACTTGAGAATATAGTAGGCAGTGATGAGTTTTCAGAGGGGCACTGGCAATGAAATGGATAGCTCAATGATAGAGTACATCTAATTTATGGATGGAGGAAAGGTGTGATATTTCTTGATCACTATCTTCTAAAATACTTACTGTACAGTATATGAATATATGATAAAAAAGCATTTAGTGGATTTGATTATGGGCAACATCTTAAGTTATATTATAGCGTAGTTTTGTTTATTTTACTATGAACTGAGACCTGGTGAACATACTGTACTTTATAAAATGGGTTGGGGAAATAGAGACACCTGATTGGCTGAAACAAGTCTCTGGCTATGTTTCTTGTTTACACAATAGCATGACCAAAACAAGGTCCTGCACCCACTGGCCACTGTGCCACCTGTATCTTTCAACCAGCTTGGCACAGCATTTTTAAAACATTTTAGAAGTCATTTTTCTGCTTGCTAACCAAGTCAGCCATTCGTGTCCTGACTCCACAAAACAATGTTGGACTTCTAGTCCCTCAATTTTAACATTTGTGCGTACCCCAAAATTAAAGCATTCCTCACAGGGGATGACAATAGTGTTTAAACATCCCTGGTCACTATTAGTGTTAAAACAGCTCTGTGGCAGGATGTTGTTTTCAGAAGCACATTGATGTAAGTATTTATGTATGTTCATTAATGTGCCCCACCCCACCCCCACCACCGAGGTCCTCTGCACAGCCAGGAAGCAGGTTCTTCCTGGGGGAATCAATTCTATTTACATTCTGCACCTTCAATGTACTGTAAGACTGTTACACTATAGATAGCAGACTCTGTTTCAGAACCTACTCTCTGCCCTCTCAAATTGGCTCTCTTTGTAAATAAAACAGTGGAGTAAAACTGTGTGTGTTGTGCTCTGTGACACAGACACATAAAACCATGAGCACAGGGTGTGTTTTCTTTTTTCATGTATTCAGTAATTGATGTTAAGAATGGTACTTGCCAGGAAGATGGTAATTCCTCACTCTCTGTTTTGGGGAAGGTAACTTGGAATGGGCTCTGGTGTTGCAGTAAAATGATTCCCTATGGAAATAGACTGCTGGTTTAAGTATGTATGTATTTACATATGCACAATCCCCAGCTGGTCAGATGACAATATGTGGGCAGGGTATATAAAGGGAGCCAGAAGTCCCTGCAGTCAGTTGTCAGCCAGCTTAGCTGGTGAAAGGGTTGTGAGATAAGGTAGAGTAGCAGGACTGGGCCTGGCCCTGTGAGGTAAGGTGGGTTATAGCCCTTACTGAGCTGAATGCTCTGATCCTAGCCATTGGATCCTGGAACTCCTAGGCCATTAGGAGTTTTGCAGATCCTGACATTATCCAGCCACTTTGCTATACATTGCTGGATGATATTGAAGTTGTACTTTAACAGAAACCTTTTGAAGACTTTTGAGACTAAAAAAAGCTGTGATCACTGAAATGTTGGTCTCCTGCATCTTCCATACAACCCACCTGCCACAAGTAGTGTCAAAAGTGAAATGTCTCCCATGGATATGTTAGAATATCTGACATGCTCTACCTAGTAGTCAAGGAACATGTCCAAAGGAGCTGGAGTACTTGCAGTGACCACGAGAGCTATGGAGTGGAAGGAAGTTGAGCTCAAGGCTGAGAGATTCGGGGCTAAGTCAAAAGTGTGCAGACATTTGGCTACATCTTTTGACCGTGGCAAGCCAGAAGCAGATAAGAGTGAGCCCACAGAAGAAGAAAAAGGGAGTATATACCACAAATATTGGCTGTGGAACTCACAGCCTTCCTAAAGTGGTGTATAACCCATCAAGAAGCTGTTGAGAGAAAAAGAGAAAAAGCAGTAGTATGCTATGCTACAATCTCCAACAGTAAAGCCATAACCACTCCCACAGCCTGGAGCAGGTCCACTGCCTACACTACATCAAGAAATAAGTATGAATTACGTATCTCCTACAGATGACGTTGAAGCATTCCTAATGTCATTTGATAGGGTTGTCTTGGCGAGTCAGTGGGCCAGATATCAGTGGATAATGCACATTGTTCCAGAACTCACTAGTAAAGAACAGCAAGTCTACAGCAACATGGATGTTACACAGGCCTACAGTTATGACTATGTCAAGTAAGAAATACTCCGACGATATGATATAGTCTGTGAAACTTAGAGACGGAGATTTTGAGGCTTGAAACTCAAAGTCGCAAACACCCAGGGAGATGTTCACATATTTAAAGGACTTGTACTTAAAATGACTTCAGCCCAATGGAAAAACAAAACAGGAAATGGCGAACATGATAGTGACTGAGCAATTTATTGCCAGCTTACTCGCAAAGGTCCAACCTCGGGTCAGAGAACATTAGCCAGACAATGGCAACAGAGCAGTGACCTAGCAGATGATGTTTTGGCTACCCAAAAGATGTTTTCACCATTCTAAAGAGGACTCCTTCCTACGGTAAGATCCAACTAACCTACTTCTACATTGGGTGAAAAGGCGAAGGGGGAACAGAAAAAACAAGGGGTCAGTAAGCCTTCTGGGAACATTACCTGCTTTAAGTGCAAAAAACCAGGACATTCAGCCCATAATTGCTGAAACTAAGAAAGCAGAGGTCAAGCTAGCCCTCTATGCCAAAGGATAGTACCTAGTGCCAGTTGATGTTATTGGAAAAACTGTCCAGGGGTTGTTAGATTCTGGGAGCCACCAAACATTAGGGAAAGCTGCACTAGTGCAAACTGTGGAGAAAAAAAAAAAAAAAAGACATTGGCCTTAGCTAAGACCTTAGCCAGATTTCTGAGATGCTTCTTTTGGCCAGGCATCAATGATCAAGTAGTAGACCATTGCTGCGCATGCCTAACTTGCCAAAAAGTAGCTGCTACCACCAAATGAAACGTAGTGCCTTTGATGCCTATGCCAGTAATAGAAACACCATTTACTAGATTAGCTATAGATGTGGTGGGACCTTTAGAACATAGTGTTAAGGGTACCAGATTCATATTGGTGGTTTTTAACTATGCTACACACTACCCTGAAGCAATACCATTATGAACAGTAACAGGTGAGAAAGTAGCACAGGAATTATTAAAAATGTTTAGCTGTGTGGGTGTCCCAAAAGAGATTTTAACAGATCAGGGGAGTCAGTTCAACTCTGCTCTGCTAAGATCACTATATAAAGCTTTGGGCATTACAGCAATTCGTAGTTCTCCCTACTGTCCCCAAATGGACGGCATGGTTGAGATACAATAAAACCTTAAAACAAATGCTTCAAAAGTTTGTTGCTCTTGAAGGAAGAAACTGGGACACATTTTCCTCTCCTGCTTTTTGCCTATAAGGGAAGTGCCACAGGTGTCAACTGGCTTTTCTCCATTTGAGATGTTGTATGGACAGAATACCAGGGGCCCACTAGATATTGTAAAGGAGACATGTGAGAAGGAAACCCCTAAAAAGAGTACCATTTTAAAATACATAGAAATGGTGCACAAGCTACTGACAAAGTGTTTAGGACAGGCCCATGTGAATCAGCAAAAGACCCATATATGTCAAACCCAATATTACAGACATGGAGTGCTAGATAATCAGTTCAAGCCAGGAGATAAGGTGTTGTTACTGCTACAGACTACAGAAAACAAGCTCATTATGAAATGGTGTGGACCATACTCCATGTTGAGATGGGGCGGAGTAGTGACATATGAGGTAGATTTATCAGGGAAAACAACATCACTCTAAAATATATCATGTGAACTTGTTGTAAAAAATGGGCAGAGAAAAATCCCCATCAAGTAATGTTTGTGTTGCCTTCCCAAAGAGTAGATGACCTTGATAAGTACTATGAGACTCACTATACATGATAACTGGAGTAATGTAAATGCAAACACTTCTTTGACCACTATTTAGAAACCTCTACTTGATTCGATTCTCAAATATGAGAGAATGTTCACCTCTTTTCCTGGAGTTGCAAAGGGAGTTGAACATGTTATTATAACCACCAGAAATAAACCAATTTGACAAAAACCATGTCACTTACCTGAAAATTTTAGAAAACAGGTGGTCAGGGAGTACAAAACATGATAAAACTAAGGATAATTGAAGAATCACATAGTGAATGGGCCTCTCCCATGGATGTGGTAAGAGAGAAAGAAGGAGTAAGAATCTGTCTAGATTTCAGATGTCTGAACCAAGTCTCACTGTTTGATGCCTACCTCATGCCCAGTGGAGATGAACCTGTAGATTGTCTAGGGAATGCTAAGTACATCAGTACCCAGGATATGACCAAAAGGTACTGGTAAATTCCCTTAGCCCAAATATCCCTTGACAAAAACTGCTTTTGCCACCCCACTGGGTTTTTCCCAGTTCATGGTAATGCCCTTTGGATTACATGGTGCACCCACAACATTTCAGCGATTATATGGATCGCATATTGGCACCCTCTGGCGAGATTAGTGCAGCATACCTGGATGACATTGTTGTTTACAGCACAGTTTGGGAAATGCACTTATTACACTTGGCTACCATCCTTTCAGCCTTGCAAAAGGTAGGCCTCACCATAAATCCCCAAAAGTGTGCTATAGGCATGAAAGAAACAAGACACTTGGGGTTTATCTTATTTATTTATGTTTTATTTCATTTTTGTTGACCAAGTAAGTGCACTAGACAAATTCTTGCCTATTTTCAGGCACAACCTGGGGGAAGGGGATACAGATGACTGCCAACTGACCTTGAACCAGATTAAGCTGTTGGTGGTATTTTTTTTGTTTCATCTTTTTTCTTTTTTTTTTTTTAACCCACCAACACTCCAGTGTCCACCTCTCCTTCGGGCTTCCTAGTTCTCCACTAACCTTGGCAATCCTCATCAGGAACTCTCCCCTCTCTTTCACATATTGCAGTCATTGCCCGAGTTTGTCCCGGCATATTTCAATGCTAGCGGGTCCTCCTCCTTTGAGGGGGGAGACACCGGGGAGGGGGGAACCCAGCACACTATTGCTTCTGGCCCTGGGGGTGCTGTTGTGGAGGAGGAGGCTCCCAGAGGTTCCAGCAGCACAGAAGATGGAAGCCATCACCCAGCAAGCGCCGAAGCTGTTTTCCAGTTTTCTTGAGTCCCTCCTGCGCTGCTACGTGTAGTGCCACTGGTCTCCACCGGGGCCACTACAAAGCAGGGCTATCCCCTAACCCTCCCCAGGAGAGGAGAGCAGTCCTCCATATGCTCAATCCTCTCCTTCCCCTGCCAGCCTCCAATGCCCTGAGTCCATTCCTGAACCCGGGTCACCAGCGTGGTTTGAGGTGTGGCATCCAGTGCCTCAACCCTCTGCACCACCGGGCCAACCAGTGGTGGTATTTTTAGTGAATGGGCACCAGGGCAAATTCCCCTTCTCTTTTCAAGAAGTGCCATGAGATCTTTAACATCCACCTGAACTACCACCAGAACAGGCAGATAGGACCTCGGTTTAATGTTTCATCTAAAAGATGGAGGTGAAAATGTTAAACCCGAAATTGCAAAAGTGGAGGTGGTAACCAAAAGCCCATTTCCTCTAATTAAACAAGTCAGATAGTTTTTAAGTCTTGATGGCTACTACCACCACTTTATCCCTCACTTTTCTGCATTTGCTGCACGCTTAACAGAGCTGACCAAAAAAAGCACAGCCAAAAAAGGTGTTGGACACCTCAGTGTGAGGATAACTTCCTTGTCTAAAAAGCAGCCCTTTGTTCCACCCCTGTGTTAAAGGGACCAGACTTCAGCAAATCTTTCCAACTCTATACAAAGGCTTCAGATGTAGGTCTGGGGACTGTTCTTAGCCAAGTAACAAATGGAGAAGAGCAACATATTTTGCATGCTAGCAGGAAACTCTTTGATCGTGAGAAGTACTATTTTACGGTTGAAAAGGAATGTCTAGCAGCACAGTGGGCTATGGAATCCCCAAAGTTCTTTCTATTAAGGGAGAATTCACCTTGATCACAGACCACAATCCGTTGAGTTGCTTGCAACAGATGAAAGACAAGAATGTCCATTTGACACAGTGGTACTTAGCCATGCAGCCTTGTACGTTTACTGTGTTATATCAGTCAGGTAAGCAGCATATCAGCATTGATTACGTGTCACAATATGATGCTGAGATTGACAAAGATAAAACATCTCAACTCTCAGAAGTTTCTAGGGAACTGAATGGGTATTAAAGACTCAGAAAAATAAACCATAGAAAACCACATAAACTTACGGGTTTTCTTTTATGGAGGGAGTACGTGGCAGGATGTTGTTTTCAGAAGCACATTGATATAAGTATTTATGTATGTATGTATGTATGCTCATTTGCACACACACCCCGGTTCTCTGTGCAACCAGGAAGCTGTTTGTTCCTGGTGCACCGATTCTAATTACCTTATGTACCTTAAATGTACTGTAAGACTGTTACACTATAGATAGCAGAATGGGTTGGAACCTACACTCTGCCCTCTTTGTAAATGAAACAGTGGACTAAACCTGTTTGTGTGATGCTATGAGACACAGCCACGTAAAACCATGAGCACAGGTCACTATGGAACAAAAAGTGCTTAAAATCACCTTAATTTTCCATGAATTGACCCCTGAATTTAGAATCTGCCCCTTAAATTAAAATTAAGGGTGCCTTAAAAATAAGTTGGTAAAACCCAAACCCCTTAATTATCCTTAATTACTTGAACAGAATATACTTAATTAAAATTAAGGTACAAATTAATGAAGTCTTTTGCGCTTAATTTAAAATATTCCGAAGATTAAAAATAAAAAATCTGTTGAATTAAATTGCCCTAGGAAATCCTCTTTCTCCTTAATTTTAATTAATGTTTGCATTAACAAAAAAATTATGCTGAATTCAAATATGAGAATAGTGAAAGTATGCCTACAAAGAATCCCAATATACATTGATAACAAACGTGCCAATGCACCAACAGGTGGAAAGTATGCACCAGAGGCACGTACCCCACTAACACAGCTCCACAGCCGAGGTATGCACAGGCCAGAATTCACCAATGGCCACCACCTGTCCATAGACCTGCCCCCCTGAAGCACAGGTATGTGCAGGGTAGATAGGGTAGAGTAGCAGACTCAGGCAGGCAGCCAATTGGATGCCCATCCTGGGTCTCGTACTGGATCCCCCGCATACGCTGGCATGGGACCTGGTAACTGCATCCCATATAGGCACCCCCAGAGAGGATAGTCCCCATCCACAGTACAACTCCCCACACACAAAACCTGCTCCTGTGGCACTACCTATGGTCTGGTGCACAGCTGCCACCCCCACACACGGCAAAGCACCTGCCCTGGTCCCTGATGTCTGCCCATTGTCCCCACACACAGCAAAGCCCCATCCTCAGCAATGCAGCCTCCCAAACACATATAGGCACCGGCCCTATGAATGCAAACACCCCACAACACAAGTAGGAGCACCGATCCCATGAATGCAGACACCCTCCAAACACATGTAATGGCACTGAACCCATAAATGTAGACCCCCCAACACATGTAGGGGCACCAGCCATGAGAATGCAGTAACACCTCCACACACACATGCACACAGGTGCCCCAGACCACACTATCCAGATCCCCATCCCCAGTACCCCCATCCCCTCATTGGTGTTCAGTGGCCTCCCCCACCCCCCAACACCAACAATCCCCCCAACCCCTGTACCCGTCAGTAGGTTCTGTGGGAAGGGAACCCCAGTGGTACAGCCCTTCTCATACCTCTTCGGCCACCAGCCATCCAAGTGATGCTGGAAGCGTGCTGCTTATATATAGAGGTGCATTCTCAGAATCACTTGGACTGCTGAGGAGGTGTGAGGTGGGCTGTGCTGCAGGCTGTCCCATGCTGTGGCATCAACTGGCAGGTATGTGGTTCAGGGAGAATTGTCGATGCTACAGGAGGGGGATGAGGGGAGATCACTGAACAACAATGAGGGGGCAGAGGTGCCAGGATCAGGGGGTGTATGGGATGCTCTGCACTGCACTGGACAAATTACATCGGGGCCCTTATTGGGATAGTTCAGTTACCTTGGTGATGTGGCACTGACATGAATTGGGGAGGAGGGGTGGGTACCACAACTGCAGGACAGAGCACGGATGTGTGGCAGGAGGGGTTCCTGCACAGTAATGGGGTCAGAGCAGAGCTGTGTGGTGGGGATGGGGTGCCTACATATGGTAGGGAATAGGACAGTGATGTGTTGCAGAAGGATGTTGCAGCACACGAATAGGGATGGTGCACTGATATGTGTGTGTGTGTGTGTGGGGGGGGGCTGTCAATTAGGAATGGGGCAAGGATATTGGCATGTGGGGGGCCTGTATTATATGGCCAGGACTGGGCCAGTGTCCTGTGTGCCACAGCTAGGTGCATGGATCTGTTATGGCAGGGTCCTCCCTAGTATAACCGGCACCCTACTATGCCCTGGTGCACAACACTACGTGCCTTAGAGAATGGCGCGTATTGTGGGCCCGCCCCGACACACCCCTGTCCACACAGCCAGGGGATCAGGGGCATATGGGATGCACACCCCTTTTGTGCATCCCATGCAGGGGACACAATGGGTGCAGGGAGCCTACGTGCTGTTGATATGCTGTGCGTAGTTACTCTGCACATTCATGCACAGCACCCAAAGTGTTTATTTAAAATGTAGAAAAATTGTATAGAAATTTATATAAATATAAAAATTGATAAAAAGTACACAATTGTGAACAGTTAAATCAAGAATGTTCAATGTGCCCAAGCCACCATAAACATTTCAAATATTTATTACATGCATCACATACATACATTATCAAATATTTTATTGTAACACATTGAGACACATTACCAAAAATTAAAAATAAAACCTAGTGTATCAAACATAATACAATAGTTAATTCTGTTTAAATGGTTGTTCAAAATTTGAATGGATCATTCTAGTCATTGCAGTACTAGAGAATGAAAAGCTAACAGGAAGAATTCATGCACACCGATCAGGCTCATGACAGTGTAACAGAGTAATGTAGGCTGTTGAAATGCAAACAGCAAATCAGAATGTAGCATTTCCAATGCCACTTTTTTTTTTTTTTACCCTTTTTTTCATATAGTTTTTACTCCTGCTGGTCTCTGGTTGTTCTCTGTCTTGGCGATCCCAAGGTACTTACAGACCCACCTCGTAATGCCAGCTCTTGCATGTCCTTCTATGTAGCAATGGTTTTCCCCCTACCCCCACTGCGGAGATAAGGACATGGAATGTATCCCTTAATTCTCACAGATTTATCAGATGGGCAGCATGGTGAATGCTGTGAGGACCTGGATTACCAGGCTCCTGTCACTTGTGGCTTCCATGGCTGTTCTTTTAACTCATTCCCACCCCACTGGATAATGGCACGCAAGGGTTCAGGTGTACTCACTCATGATGGCATGTGGTGCGCAAACCAGCCATCATCCAGACCATAACCTGTTTATCTCCATTGCTCTGCCACCCATGGTCATCTAGGTGGCAAAAGTGCAGTGGGGGCAGCAACCCACCCTCCCCAAAGGACAGCATCCTCTGGGATGCTCAATCTTGCTCCCCCAACTGACCCCTGATGCTCGTGGCTTGCTTATGAACACAGGTCACTGGTATCATGAGTGGTAGCACTACCGCTGCACTGCTGGACTGGCTCCAAGACCATTTTTATAATTTATTTTGTTGTGGTATTTTCATCTATCTGATAATAGTATTTCTCTGTTCTTTCACCCCAAATAAGTTCTCAGGTCAGCCAGCCTAGTCATGTAGAGGGTTGAGGCACCTCAGACCTTACCTTTTACCATGCCAGTGACCCAGGGTCAGGTATGAGCTTGGGTTGCTGGAGGTTGGTCAGGAAGGGAAAGGATTGGGCATCCAATTACAGCTATCCTCTCCAGGGTGGGGTGGGTTATGACTCCTTGCCACCAGCGACTCCCAGTGGAGACAGAGGGTTCAACAGCCAGGGTCACATTGTGTCTGTGGGGAGGCTGCAGGAGATGTTCATGGGTCGAGGCTGGAGCGCACCCATGCCCCGATGGATATCATTGCATGTCCTCCTCTCCAGGGAAGGGGAGGTGTTACATTCATGTTCATGCAAGGAGAAAAAACCCTAGTTCCTGAGGAGACAATGCACCAGCCCCAGGCCCACTATCTGACCTGGCCCTTCCCAGTCCCAATATCTTCTGTTCTGTACCATGCCTGCAATGACTGGATTCAAGGAGTGACAAAGGTAAGAGGATGGTGGCCTTGCCCTGGGGGCACGAGCTGGGTAGGGGGTTTCGATGGGATAAGGTGTCAGGATGGGGTTCCAGGGAAACCTAGGGATTGGGCAATCTCAGGCAAGGCTGGACAACCAGGTGACATCTGAGCAATGCCTCAGGACTGGTGACTAGAGGGAATTAGAAATAATAAAAAAATAAAGTTCTCAGTGGCTGTAGAGAGTGAAAAAGTGTAGCAAGCATTATCAGCTTAGCTCTGCAACATGGAAGGTAAGCATTCACACTTTGGGGGAATTGCAAAAGTGAAAAGTACACATACTGTAGTACATCTCTGTGTATTCTTTGCATGTGCGGTGGAAGCATTGTGCTCTTGACACAGCGTAGGAAGGACAATCAGAGGATAAAAGGCTGGGTCTGTGCAGGATCATGCTTGCTGACCTCAGACCCTGCTCTACTGAATTTAGCCTTCAAAGAGGGCCTGCAATGAACTGACAGCCAGTGTGGAAGGTGTCAGAAATGGAGGCAAGACCCAGAAAGGTGGCAATGGTACTAGGGCAGTGGCTGAAGGAGGTTTAGATATGTACAGAAAAAAAGTAAATATAAAAGAATGTGTGGGGCACAATACTACCACCATAGCATCCACCCCACCCACATGACCCTCAAAATTGTAGCTTCATATTTATAGCCACAATAATAAACCCTGGAATCTACTTCTGCATTGCTGTAGTTCTCCAGCAATTTAGTAGTACTTATTTTGATGAAAAGACTGCATTCCTCTATTTTCGTGTCATGCTTAATTGACATGTTTGTTGCAATGTTTACAATTACACATTGTGGTTTCAATTACTATGTGCTATGTGTATGAACATACAAAATTTGCCAGCAGGTAGAGGCCTAGAGGTCTATCAAGTCTGCTCAAAAGTGCAGCTAGCACCGCTTTTTCTGCAGCTGCCCCACCCTTCCGACATTTACAAACACAGTATAAATAAACCAACACAGTAACCCCCCAAACTATAAAATTTACAAGGTTATTTCAGCATTGATGCCCTGGTATTCCTACACCCGGTGCTAATCTCTTCTCTACTTTCCCTTCCCCATCCTTTACCTGAAATCTCATCTCTTACCTTCTTAGCTCCTTCTGTTACAAGTCCTCCTTATAACATTCCTTGGTTAACATTCTACCCTCAATCTATTTTCAACTTTCTATTTCCTACCCTCTCTACCTCTCTTAGCTTCTCCTCCTTGTATTCTCATCTCCAGCCAAACATGCTTTCTCTACCATAAAGCCACACTCTATGCCTCCTTCACTTCTTTGCCCTCCCTTCTCGTCTTATCCCCCATTGCCCTTTTCCTGTATCGCTCTCCCCCCAGCACCTTTCTAAGACAGCTTAACCAGACATATGCTTGCTGTATTTCCCCTATTCCGCACTCTTACTTTCCCTCTAGTCCCCGACCTCCCACTCCCTCCATTGCATGTCTCCTCCATTGACCCCCTCCGGTCACTTTACCCCTGCTTGTTGCCTTGTATTTTTGACCCTAGTTTTCCTTCAGCTTCTCCAGTTATACTAATTCCTCATCTCTTCCCCTGATCCTCCCACCATAATCTCTTTTTCTACACACTCTTCCATACTATCCTGTTTTTCTCCACCCTTAGCCCTCTACTCTGACTGCATCTGTATCTACCACCTCAAATATCCTTTACTACTGCTAAGGTGTGCACTTATCCTAAGCTTAACATTGCCTAACAATTTCCTATTACATACCCACACTTATTGACAAATAACTGGGAATTCCATGTTATGCCTCTAATTTTGTGAATGTAACCTAAAACATTTTATTCAATGTCTTAGTATGCAGTATACATGACCCTGTAACCACAATCATTGCATAGCTCATTGGTCGATTATGGAATAACTATGTACGGCGCTGCTGACAAATCAGCCCTACACAGCATCAATATAGCACTAAACAAAGCCTGCCGCATGGTCACCAGCAGCAGTAGACAAACACATACCTGTCAGCTCTATTATCAAGCGGACTGGCTAACCTTTGAAGGGAGGCTTAAATACCATACCTGCCTCCAAGCCAAGAAGATCCTTATGAAACTGCACCCATCTGTCTGCATCGCCTCATCCAACCAGCCCCCAATAGGGGCACCCCTAGACGACTGGCAGGGACCTCTCTACGAGTTCCCCACTGCAGAACCTCTCTGGGGCAAAGATCTTTCCATTACGTGCTCCACTTTGGCTAAACAATCTACTCATCTTCCATCTTGCTTGCCCCCAGTCTAAGACTATTCAAAACAGAGTGCAAGAAGTATCTGCTCAACATGGAGACCTGTAGCTGTTTTTCCATCTTTTCGCATAGATTGTCAGGCACCTGGGCCACCACATCGTTAGAACACTCGCAACTCACAGATATTATCTCAGTCTTGGCAATACCCTATACTGTGATTGTTAAACTCTTGTAATGTCCTGGCAATTTTCTGTACAAACCTTGTCTCTATGTAAAATTCAATATTACAACTGACGTGTAGCCTTTGACTTAAGCTATGATTTTAAACGTTTGTCGAAATGTAATTTCTCTGTTTTGAGAACATTGTCCATACTGTCTTGTTGTAATTGTACTGTCATGACTGACGTGGAGCCTTTGCAAAGGAGTCCTTGACTCAAAGGTTGTAATTCCGAAATTTTCAATAAATAAAATAAATAAAAAATAGCTGTCAAACGTGTGTTAGCAACTTCCAATCAATCTTGTGTTGTCTTTTATGCTATGTATTTTGTTTCCCTATTTTTTTCCATTTTGTACTAGTATTATGACATGGAATCTCTGTAAAAGAGCCTCTGGCTCAAACGTATTTCTGAATCGCCAATAAATAAAAAAATTAATAAAAGAAATTTTGAACTGAATATTTGTTTTCTTAAGTCAGTAGAATCATCACACAGTATATTCATAGGTCCTGGTTAGGGCTCACTAAATGAGGGCTATGCATGAATGGGGCAGATGGTACATGCCAAGGGCGGGTACCCCACCTGCATAGCTCTGCAGCCACAGCAGGTGCAGGGTGTGTGGTATTTACTACTGCATGCACCCACAGGGCACCTGTTCGCAGCCCCACCCTCCCAGTGTGCAGGACTGCACAGGGCAGCCGGGGGCAGAGTAGCAGACCCAGGCGGGAATCCAATTGGATGCCTGTCCTGGGCCCCATAGTAAATCACATGAATGTGAAGGTGCTGGTACGGGTGAGCGAATAGTCAAAGCAGGCACCTGGACAAATGGAGCCACACCCCATTGGCTGGAGGACCCTTGCCCGAGCCCCTGGAGCACCTCAGCCACCCGCTGCATTTCCAAACCACCCACCAACACACATCTGCCCTGTCCCCCTTGTAGCAAAGCATAACCCAGCACATGACTGCCCTGTCCCTCTTGTAACAAAGCATACCCCAACACACAAATGCCACATCCCTGTAGTTTCAATGAACCACCAAACACATGACTGCACCATCCCTGTAGCTTTAGTGAAGCCCCAAAACATGACTGCCCTATCCCCATAGTTTGAATGAACCCCCAACACATGACTGTCCTATCCCCATAGTGTCAATGCATCCCCCAACACATGTCTGCCCTGTCCCCAATGTAGCAACGCACCTCCACAACACGTCTACCCCATCCCTGGTGAAGAACATGACATCTCCCAACACACACACACACACACACACACACACACACACACACACACACACACACACTGAGGTGCCCTGGTCCATACAACCCTGACCCCCGAACCTGGTGCCCGGCAGCATCATTTGTGGACAGTGGACCCCCCACAACACTGACAACCCCCTTCCCCCAAGCCCATACTTGAAAGATGGTGCCACAGGCAAAGATGGCCAGCAGGACAGCCCTAAACACACCTCCTCAGCCGCCGGCCACCCAAATGATGCTGGGAGCATGCTACATATATAGGCTTTTGTCTTTGAATGGCTGCAAGCTAAACTAGAACATAAACTGACTGAGGAATGATGAGCAGATGGTGGAAGGACTATTTAAATAAAAAAAACAGGTATCATTAATAAAAAATAAACTACTATGAATATTTTTTTATTCACAGTGCCAAAAAAGCAATACACTTCTCCCCAGGGTTGCATTATCTGTATATTAATCACACCCTAGGGGCATGTGGCACTCGACTTTGCCTTGTGCAACTTTACACCCCAATGGTGTGAATTTTTCAGTTGATTATCTGTGGCTTAAATACGGCTTATCAGGCCTGCCACAGTAGCTTCTTGTTCAGATGTGACCATATTTGACCTCCCTAGGCTCTATTCAACTTCTGAAAATTGAGCAAAGAAAACAGGACTTCACAGAAAATGAGATCCTTCATCATCTTTTTTTGACAATCTTGGGTAAATAAATGGTTAAAGTCAGTCCTCTCAGACACACCCTCATGTAATCCTCCTTATAACCCCATTTTTTTGTATAAATAATTTAGAACACCTTGAAAAACTAATAGATTGTACTTGTCTATTGTCTTAATATCTTATCAGAAAAATAAATTAATTTCCCATAACCCTCCGGCTTCTTGGCAGGAAATTATACTGTCAATGGGAGATACTTCCTCACTCCCAGTGTGAAATCATAGACTTGAGCAGTTGGAGCTATGCTCTGTTAGACTTGTCTAAAGAAATGATTCTGTACAGATATTCAGATATTATTTGTGCTATTTTGTGAGGAGTTTAACTCAGAAAGATGCTTATTAATGTAGGAATAGTTCTAGAGTTTCTTAGCTGAAATACACTGAATTTATGTGTGACTAGATTTCTACTGTGCTGGGTCAGATTGCATCATATTCATCACTTGCCTGCAATGTTTAATTAGTGCATCTTTTGTTTTTAACTGCATTTTTGAAGTTTTGTCAAACAGAAACTGAACTTTCAGACTGAGAAATGTTTGTGACTGCAGTTAGTTGAATGTATATCAACACATAGATACCACAGCATGTGTTTGTGTGTGTGTGTGGGGGGGGGGCAGCTGAGGCCTTCTCCTCCAGGTTTTGAATTCATATGAAGTATTTGTAATCCTGCAGGGTTTACACAGTATGTTACAAGCCTGGTATATGTTTGATGATTTACTTTCTCAATCCCATGCCACACTTTAGCTAAAAGGAAATCTGAGCCAAAAGGCCAAAAATCAGGAGCAGATCTCAAGAAAACATTAAAATTAGCTGAAATTGCTGTGGCTGTGTAAGAAGCATTTTGTGAAAGAGAATTAGACTGTGCCACTAATATGACATAGAGTTTATGTTTAAATATAATGTTGTTTATTTTAAAGTGTTCTTTTTTAAACTACATTTTAATACTGTGTGACTGTCAGCCAGTCACTTAACCTGTAGTCCACTCAGCTGTAGAAATTAGTGCTCAGAAGTAGGATCATAGTTGAAATGAGAGCTATCCTGGGTAAATGAATTACAGTATAAAATAAAAACCATATAAAAAATGCATAATATTCAGTAAGAGGGAATTAAGGTCTTTTCTTTGAATCTGTCCTTTGCCTCTCCCCCCACCATGCTGTTTCCTGTCCACCATGACACCTGACTCATAAAGTGCAGACAAGTGATGGGGTATAGGTGACCATGTGGGTTTCAAGTGTAGCTGGTGTTATCCTGATGGCTGTGATAATTTTCTTTACGTCTCCCCCCTTCCCGGATAGTGGCTAGGATATCACTGCATATCCCGTTTTGGCTTATTTGTAGTTTATGCTGCAGGTGTCTTGGTGGACACCTAGCAGCGGAAGTGATGTGATGGACAAGAATCTTGTGCTACTCAAGAGTAGTGCTCGGGACTATTCATGTGCTGCTCGGTGGAGGAAAACTATAAAATAGTGAGGCAAAAGGGGTCTGGCAGCGCTGTTGGGTTGGTGTAGTGGCTAAGGTGATAGGCTGTTAGGTAGGGAGTAGGGTAGTGATAAGAGTTTGAATCTAGGAAGCCACAAATGCAATATGATATGGCAAGAATACCTAATGAGATTGTGTCTCCGAGGTTGCACACTAAAAATTATGTGAAATTATATATTTTTTTCTTCAATACTGTGCCACCTCAGAGTTGATTATATTTATTTAGAGGGAGGTGCGGAGACATGTTACTGATGGACAGACATACAGTTATGGCACTGACGGTATTCCTGTCAGCCATATTGTTTCCTGTCCGCCATGACACCTGCAGCATAAACTGTAACCGCTCCCCAGTTTCAATGCTCTCTGAAACCATTCACTTATATTAACCTATTTCTCTCTGTTTTTAAAAAAAATAACAGGTCTACTGAGCCGCCTACAATCTATCAGATAAGTATTATTTACCCATTTACCTTTTCACCTTTCCTATCTTTCTCAAGATCTATGGACTCTTTTTTTTACCACTCTCTATCTCTTTATTCTTATTTTACTGGTGCCCCATTTACAGTATGTTCCAGATCCCATCCCTAAGTTCACCAAGAAGCAGGTAAGCGCTAACTTTAATTACTGCCTTTCTAGGCAAGACAACTGCTAGGATTGAGGTAAACTCTAATGTGGGAATTTTTCCTCAGGCCATACATTTTGCTGTTCCTAAAGGGTAATCCTTTACAGGTCTGGACAGACTCCTTACCTATTAGATAAGTAGAGTTTGATTTGGGTATATCCAGTTTCATAGGGTTTCATATGGTTTACAAGCGAGAAGACAAAAAGTCCATAATGCTTGCCGTTAGATTACTATTGAGTTACAGTATACTAAATTTGGTAGAATCAGTCATTACTAAATCTAACTTTAATTTAAAGTGGTCCATATTTGGACTGCCCACCACTAATGCTGGAAGATTATTCCAAATTAGAATAGATCTCAAATTGAACCAGTTTTTCCTTCTTAATGTATGCCACTTGCTCATCAATAATTGTCTGCTGTGTTTCCGATTACTAAGTCTGTGTTCAGATTCAATTAAGCCCAATCCTATTGCAAGGGTAGGATCCTTTAGTGAACTATGTATTACACATAGGTCACCCCTTAATCTTCTATACCTCAGAGTGTACATGTTAAGGGTTTTTAGCCTTTCCTCATAAGATTTTCCATTTATGCCTGTAGTAGCCCTGGTGAATCTTCTCTGGATTCTTACAATTTTTGATATGTCTTCTTTAAGATAGGAAGACCACACTTGAACACAATATTCAAGGTGAGCCCTAACCAATGCAGTATGTAATGGCAAAAGAACATCCAATGAACGACTGGCTACATGTCTAAATATACAATTTAGGTTCTGGTTTGCCCTATTTATTTGGTTGGTACAGTGAGATTTAAATTTTAAATCCAGGGCAATAAGTATTCCTAGATATTTCTCTTCGGTAGTCTGGTGTAATATTTTGGACCCCAACATGTATTGGAAGCATTGATTATGGTTTCCCAGATTCATTATTTTGCATTTATCTTTATTTAGTGCTAACTTTCTCTCATAGGACCAGTTGACAATTTTATCTAGAAAACACTGGAGAGCAGAACTTGCATTATTATTATTAATATTGGAGCCTATGCGACAGTCATTGGCAAATTTCAGCAACTATATATCGTCATCACTGGTTTTTAAAGTGGAGACGTATACATTAAATAGGCAGGGACCCAGAACAGATCCCTGGGGGATACCACTAGTAACTGGGGCCCAATTTGAATGTTCTCCATTAATGATGATTCTTTGTTTCCTACCCGTGAGACAATTTATTATCTAATTTATGATATTATTTAATTTAGATTCCCTCAATATTTCAACAAGCTCAAAATGCAGAATCTTATCAAAAGCTTTGGCAAAGTCTATAAATACTAGGTTCACTGAATTTTCCTCATCTATTGCAGTTGTGACCTTATTATAAAAGGTTAATAAATTAGTTAGGCACAATCTCGATTTTGTAAAGCCATGTTGCAGGTTATTGGTTAGGTCACTGTGGTTGATATGTTCCAGGATAAAGTCTTTAATAACATTTTCCAGGATTTTCCTGAGAAGTGAGGTAAGGCTAATAGGCCTATAATTTTCTGGTTTATTTTTTGGACCTTTTTTGTGAATGGGAACCACCGATGCCACTTTCCAATCATATGGAACATCCCCAAAATCTAGTGAGTGCCGAAAGATGTTAGTTAGGGGTAAATAAATGCATTCTGCAAGTTCCTTTAATTCCCCAGGGTGAATATCATCAGGGCCAGGGGATTTATTAATGTTAATTTCTTTTAGTTTATCTAAAACATCTTTAGGTTGGATAGTAAATTGACCAGGTACAGAAGTCACTAAGTTACTTATTTGACCTTGAGTGGTGGTATGTGTGTGTAATTACACAATAACACTAAAACTAGGTTTATCATGTTTCCCAACCCACAGCTTCCTTAGCAGTGATGAATAAGTATAATGTGAAAATGTGTACTTTAAAGGGCTCCCTACCAACTGTACTACCCAGTTGGAGTGCTTGAATTGTATGGAATCCATTCTGTGACTAGCTAGTCAAAGTTTCAGAATGTCTTATTCAGACTCTAATTCTGTTTTGCCTCTAGTTAAAGGCATAACAATTAAATCTGAGGTGGAATTGAAAGTTCTGATTCTGCATCTAACACCACTTAAAGGGACACTGTCAGCTTTTGAATTGTTATGGCCCTCCAACTGTGTGCACCTGTAAACTGCACTCTAAACACAGTGGCTAAGCTACAGTAACTGTCCAACTGTATCTGGAAGTATGAAATAATTATTTTTATTTTTTTTGTTACAGAAAATGAATTCTGAGCAGACCGACCTTATGTCCTCTGTGCTCTGCTCCTGCACATCCATGCTGTTGAATCCTACCAAACTTGTGCATGATTGAGTTCAGCAATTTTTGTAGCTAGTAAAATAGCTGGCATCACGGACTAAAGTACGTTGATTCTGTAAACACTAGTTCTGCCACAAACTGTGCTGTATTTCATAAAGAAATTATTTACTTGAAAAATAGAAACAGGACTCTATGCATGTGCACCACTGGCAGTAGAAGAAATGCCCCCCCCCCATTATGGACTCGGCACATGCTCACCACTGGTACTAATGCACATGCACTGAGTGCCAGTAGTGCACATGCACTAAGTCCTATTTCTACTTTTCCAGTAAGGATTTTTATATGAAATACAGCTTGGTTTGTGGCAGAACTAGCATCTGCAGAATCAGTGCACTTTAGTCCATGATGCCAGCTATTTTGTTTACTAGCCATCAAAATTGCCAAACTTGTTCATGCATGAGTTTGGTAGAATTCAACAGCGGGGACACATGGGAACAGGGCATGATGGACATAAGGTTAGTCCACTCAGAATGTGTTTTCTGTAAAAATGTATCTTTTCACATTCTCCAGATGCAATTGGACAGTTATCTCAGTAACTGTGTTTAGAGTGCAGATTACAGGCAGGCACACATATAGTAGGGGGTCATAAAAATGCCTGCAAAAGCAGACAGTGTCCCTTTAACCATGAAGTAAAATCTCCCCCACCCAGTAATTCAGAATAACCCTCCTCCCACTCTTGCTGCTCTTCCTTACCAACTGACTGGGGACTCTGGGAGCTGAGGTGGCACAGAGATCATTCAGCTGGTGTTCCACTCTAGTCCCCTTTGTTGCCCAAATCCATCATTGCTATTGTGAACTAGCAGCCAGTCCATAAAAGATGACCCTCATTCCGAGTCCACAGCCTCCAAGGTGTCCACAGTCCAACAGCCCTTCCACCAGTAGCCTCGAGACTCCTCACACCAGCACCAGCTGTATAAGGGATGAGAAAGGGGCAGTGTTTCATAGAACTACATTCAGTGTGAAATTGGATTCTGATTTTGCATTCAAGAATTTTTTTCTGTTCATAAAACTGAAATCCTAGAAATGGATTGGAATACAGTGATTCTGTATTTGTAAGCCAAAATCTGAGCAACCCTACTACCCATGGTACCCTGTGATTTTCTCAGAAATCTGCAATAAACTGATGGATTAGACCAAAGGATTACATTTATGGATCATTTGGGTACTGTACTGTACTATGCTGCCTGAAATTAAATTGGTGGGGCAGTGAGAGAGGCTCAGCTTCTGTTGAATTTACATTTACAATAAAACAGCTGTGGCTGTGAGAGTACCATGATACTTGGACAAATTGGAAGGGTGGTAGTGAGAGTTCACCCTCCAATATTTTCCAGTTTAAAATGTGTTTGGGATAGAAACCCTTAAGGTGCAGCTACTCAGGGGAGAGCTTCCTCCATAACCTCTGTTCCTTGAGCTTCTAGCTCTCCCGGCTGAGGCCTATAGGAGGTGTAGAGCCTTGGGGATAGCCTGGAGGGGGTTCTGGAGGGTGTTGCACCTGAGTGGCTGCCACAGTGTCTGGGATTTGGGTGTTGAAGGCAAGGAGAGGTCGTGGGGTGAAATGGGAACTTGAGAGGGGGTTGCCATGCTTAGTTCCCATACCCAAGGGCTCCACCTTAGACAGTGGGCAGAATACCTGCCCAGCAGCCTCATCTTATTCTACTCGAGCTGTGTTATACAATGCTAGGTCAATGAGGAATAAGACTGCCATAATGGTGGACTTGATATCCTCAGTCAGCCTGGCTTGCATCATGGAGACCAAGCTGGACCAAAATGCTACTTCTGTTTTGGAGATGGTGCTAACTGTAAGTCCTACATGGTCCTTTGAATGTGTCTGCCTGGGGAGGCATGGGTGTGGGCGTCAGGTGCTCCATCTTACCCAGGGATTAGATGGGGACTTTTGAGGGGAGATTGAGGAGCTTGTTGCTGGTCTGGTATTGAAGTCCCCCAGGAGGTTGATTCTGTGGGGACTTCAATGCTTGGGTTGACAGTGGGCTCTCAAAATTTGGAAACTATCTCCTTATGAGCATGAAAGCCCTGGGTCTCACACAAAATGTAACACATCAGAGTGTGGCAACACATTGGACTTAGGTTTTCAGCAGGCTTAATTATTACTGACCTCTGTGTTGATCTGGTGGTTTGGTTGGATCACAGCACTGTGGGGTTTATGTTTAGGGACCTCCCCCAGACGGTTCTGCCCCTTTGGAAATGGTGCAGTATCACATGTTAAGAGGAGTTTCCTCTAAGGGACTATTGACTGTACTGGACCTATCGAGTGTTGGTGCAGCTTGTGCAATTGGGCCAGAGGAAACAATGGCAGCCTATAATGGGGCTGTGATTGCAGCCTTTGACTCAGTCGTACCCATTGTGTATGCCCCTTGTCTACTTGCTGGAGACCTCCTTGGTATGATGAGGATCTCTGGAGTTTAAAGACAAAGGGGTAGATGTTAGAGAGGTACTGGAAGAGATCTGGCCAGGTGGAAGGCAAATTGGCCCTGAGGTTGCATTATGCTATCAGGGGGCAATCTCCCAAAAGAAGGCAGAGTTTCTGTCTAGGGAGATTGCTGTGGTGAGGAGCAGACCAGCTTAGCTCTTCCATATGATAGACAGGCTTCTACATTCTGTCTGTCTCCATGCTGGAGGAGCAGGATCTAGCGCTAGGTGCGAGGAGTTGGTTCTCTTCTTTGCCGACAAGGTGTCCTCTATCAGGGCTGAGGTCTCCTCAAGTATCTTTCAAAGGGATGCAGTGTCCAGCCTGAGTTGTGTCAAAACACTCCTCCTGTCTGGGATTAGTTTGAGCTGGTTGGTATGGAGAAGATGATAGGGATAATCTCAAAGCTGTGGTTTACACATTGTGATCTGGACCCAGGTCCGACCCACCTTTTGGTTGAGGTGCAGACCTGATAGGACCAGTGGTTGCTGAGGTTGTCTGGAGTTCATTGAGGAGTGAGGTCTTCCCATTGTTCTTGAAAGAGGCTCTGGTTAGACCCCTTTTAAAGACACCCTCTTTGGACCCAGACTGCCTCAGCAACTGCAGGCTGGTCATAACCCTCCTGTTTTTAGGGAAAGTTAAAGAGAAGGTGGTGGCAGCCCAGCTTGAGAGACATCTTGCATCTTCTTCTACCTATGAGCCTTTCCAGTCTGGGTTCTAGGTGGGACATAGTATGTAAACTGCCCTAGTAAGGGTGCTTAATGATCTGAGTTTGAGGGACAGGAGAGTCTGTGCCATCTTGGTTCTCCTGGACCGCTCTGCAGTGTTTGACACTGTGGACAATGAGGTGCTGCTGGACCACCTGCAGTTCTGGTGTGGCCTGTCCGGTAATGTCAACTGGTTCAGGTCATACCTGACAAACATAGTGCAAAGGATAAAGATGAGACTTGTCTCATCTAGCACAAAGCCTCTGAGCTCTGGGGTTCCTCAGGGGTCTGTCTTGTCACTCTTATTGTTCACGGTGTACATGCTGCCATTGGGGGACATTATCAAGTGGTACAGGTTGGGTTCTGCTATGCAGATGACACCCAACTGTACTTGTCCTGTGCACCCAATGCCCAGGTGTCAGACTCCATATTTAACAGCTGCCTTGAGGAAATACAATTGTTGATGACTCACAACTGGCTTAGGCTCATCCCAGACAAGACTGAGGTACTGGTGGTGGAACCGGGTTGTCGTGGAGGGGATGGGGGTTGACCTCTGGCCTAGTGGTGGGGGTGTTTCCCTTGTCCATTCTAGACAGGTGAAGGATTTGGGTGTGATCCTAGATGATGGCCTGACACTTGATGCCCAGGTGTCGGCCTTGGTCAAAGGAGGATTTTGTCATTTTAGGAATATCACCCAAATCCGAGCCCTGATCCCTCCAGAAGAACTGCCCACACTGGTCCATGCTTTTCTCACTTCCAGGCTGGATTACTGTAATGTCCTGTACCTTGGGTTATCTGGAGGAAACCTACGCAGGTTACAGCTGGTGCAGAATGAAGTCACTAGACTTTTGACTGGGTTAAGGAGCTGCGAGTATATTATCCCAGTCCTCCATGGACTGCACTGGCTGCTAGTCAGGTGGAGGATTGTCTTCAAGATAGGGATCCTTACCTATAAGACCTTTCATGATGGGGAAACCAACCTATCTACAAGATCTTCTTGTCCCTTACCATCCAGCCCGGGCACTCCGTTCGGACGAGGGAGGCCTCCTTGGGGTTTCCAGGGTTAGGTTGCAGCATTTGGGAGACAGAGCATTTGCAGTGGCTGAGCCAACCCTGTGGAACTCTTTACCTGACATTTTGAGGGAGTTCCCTCAGTGGAAGCCTTGAAAAGGGGATTGACAACATACCTGTTCCAACTAGCTTTTATTGATTGATGCTGTTTGAATAGCTAGATGGCTATTTGTATTTATAATGATTTTATTATATGTGTGTTTTTTGCTTGTTTTTAATTAATTGGTATTTGTATTATTTTGTTGCACAGTGCCCAGAGTCCCAGGAATTGGATGCCTAATAAATAAAAAATATGCATCTATCCTGTCTATCCTATTTATCCTATCTCGCTATCAATTTCTTCAGGCTTTAAATACATTGAAAGCTTGTATTGACTTCATAGCTACTTTCTATACTTGTTTTTTTTCCAGTTAGTTTTATTGAAGTTTAGAAAGAAACAAACCAAATTCATCACAGGGTAAACATTATGCTCTATCAGAGAATAGATACAATCATAAAATATAGCATGGTGGGAATGCATACAAGTGCAGATATATCTACATATTCATGAGTACTTTCTATACTTCTAGGCTGTTCCTTAGGTCCTTCATCCTCTAGGAGAAGTAGTAGTAGGTTTTATTTCTAACACCCTTCCCTATAGGTCTAGAGCAGTTTACAATACTGCAGAAATCACAATCAATCCATAAATAAACAAACATGTAATTATCATAAATCAGCAGTTAAAACACATAAAAATCATAAAAACTGTGCTGGAAGAGGCCTAGTAGAGAAGATCAATCAATCCCCAAAAGTTTGTTTCAAAAAGTACCTCAAGCACCGGAGTCATCCTTAACCAGATTGGACACCCTTTTCAATGCTTTCTGTCTCTTCACTCTGCATGTCCCTTCCTTTACTCACCACTGTGATCTATATTGCTCTCTAGCTTCTCCTTCCCTGGAAAACTGCCATCTAGCCCACTGCATAAAATTTGCCTCTAAATTCTGGTTTGATACGCTTCCTCTTACTTTGTCTCCTCACTGTCCTCCCACCCCACTGCCGCTCTCTCCCTCAGAACCAGTGACTCCAGCACCCTAGCTATACCATGGCGCAGCATCTCTATAGGCCAATTGTCATTCTCCTATAGGTTCCCTAAGCTCTGGAACTCAATGCCTCATAAAATCAGGCACTCCTCCTCCCCGTGGTCCATTCGACCTCCCTTCTCAACTTCCTCTCTCCATCCTGCAGATGCTTTTAATTTCCTGTCTGGCTCCTTACTCCTTCTAATTTCCTCTCTGGTTTCCCCATCCCCTTTCCCAGCCTTGCACTAAACATGAGGAGAAACCAATGTACTTTGCTGCACTTCCTTGTCCGCACTGTATGTATCAGGTCTGCAGTACTGTTGATTTGCTCCTCTCACATCAAATCCCAATATTTATCCAATGCTACTAACTGATGTATTTTTTTTACTCTGTTGCTTCTCTGTTTTATATTACCTGTGGAAATGATGTGTTGATTATTGTATATATTTTTTTCCATAATATTGCATGGATATGTGCTTTTGATTACTGTACTCTCATGTTCCTCTTCCCCCAGGACGCTCCATAAGACAAGCAATTTTATATTGTTCAGTGTGTGCCTTTCCTGGTGAAACTTTTAAATAAATAAATAAAATAAGCAGGTACATCTTCAAAGGCAGTCACTGTGGGGGCCTGTCTGAGGATCCTCTTGAGCTAATTCACTAATACCAGGACTGCCACCTCAAAGGCCCAGTCTCCTGAGGTTTTCAGCACAGCCCTCAGTATAGTTTGGAGGCCCACCTCAATGGAGCAAAGAGAGGGTGAAAGCATATAAAGGTTCAGGACACCAAAAAGGTAACCAGGACCCAAACCATGTTGGGCTTTACAAGTTAGCAAACCAACTTTAAAGGGGAATCCTCACTTCACATGTAGTAATGCTGCAGGACCATTAGGTTACAGTGAAGAAAAGTGCAGTTAAAGGAAATTTTTGTTTTGTTTTAATGTACTTACTACTGTATTTTGTAATTTCAGTTTTGTAGCTGGATAATCTTGCAACCCTCCATCTGCCACATTTACCTACTACAAGTCCCAGTGTCCCCTGCACCCAGCCCTTTGATGAAACTGGCAGACTGAGGCACAGGGGACCTGTGCGCACTGGGAAGTCACCTAGATTGCATTACTGTGAAGGAGCACATAATGCTTATTCTACCAGTACTGATTGTGCTAAGCTTCAGGGTGCATTCTGGAGATTTGCTGGAGGATAACATCTCAGGGGCCAGATATTCAAAAGTTAAGGGGTGGTAGCCTATGCTAACTGTGTTTTGCACATGGCTTGTGGGTGAGATCTATATTCAGAGACCCTTGTAAGCCCCTTAGCTCTGAAGTGCTAACATAACATGGTGCCCATGCAAATGAGTAGGTCTCCTTCTGCATATGGGGGGCAGTGGCAATTTTAGAGGTTTGTGGCAGTAGTAAATGGCACCTAAAGGGACGCTATTTTCTGCCTTTGCAAAACTGGTCATAACTGACCAAAAGACCCGGTGACAAGATGGCATTTCTGCAGCCATCTGCCTCCCAACCTCTGAACCCTCATCCTGGCATAATAAGACACCCTGGTGTCTAGTGGCATCCCTCCACCCTCTGAACCCCCATCCTTGGTTATGTATATGATGCCATGGTGTCCACTGGCACCCATTCCCTGACCACTTGTCCCAGGAAATGCAGTGTAGATCCTAGTGTCTGGTACTAACCACTCCCTCAATCTGCTGTACAGAGAAGCATCACTCTAGCTCTGGTGTCTGGTGGCTCCTCCCTCCTTCAGATCATATGTCATGGTGAGCATCACCATGACCCTGGGTGAAGTAGCACCCCCAATCCTCCAATCCCATGTCCTGGCACTGTGACTGTCTGCCCTGGTGTCTATTGGCATCCCCCATCCTCCAATCCTGTCATGGTACTGTGACTGTCTGCCCTGGTGTCTAGTGGCACCCAAACCCACCAATCTCCCATCCCAGCACTGTAGCTATCTACCATGGTGTCCATTGAGACCCTAAATGGATTCCTCCATCCCATAGATGACAGCCATCATTTATTCTTAGCAGCCCCCCAACGCCCCAAACAACCATCCCGTTGCTGAGAAAATAGTCACTGTTAACAAGTGCCCCCCCCACACACACACATATGGTATGAGTGCTTACTGCAGTTCGTATGGCAGTTGGAGGTGGAAGTGAGAGGATGGCTATGCAGGTTGCCATGGAGGGATTCACTGCACATTCCCATCCTGCAAGGTAAAAGGAAGGGGTTGTGGTGGTTGCTGCTGTGGGAAAGGCAGATGAGGGACCCATGATGGTTACTGTGCATCAGGGCATTTGTTGCCTGGCATTTGGGAGTAGGGCAGGGATACCACTGGAAGCCAAGGATTGTATAGGGGGCATGGGCTGGGAGCTCAGGTGGATTGTGCCACTGGACGCCAGGGCTATGGGGCTACTCACTCGGACAGGTGAGCAGGGGCAGGGGGTGTCATGAGATACCAGGGACCATATAGCAATGTCTGGGATAGGTGTTTGGGGGAGTGCCTGTAATCACCAGGGTACATCCCACCATCATTGGTACAGGTGTACAGGGGGTGGCCTCTTGTCAACAGTAACTATCTTCTCAGCAACAGGATGATCATTTGCAAATATGCCGATAGCCACGAGTGATGTGTATTGTCTACAGCACAGGTGCTCAGCAGGTGAGGGGAGTGCCAATAGACACCAAGGAATCCAACACACTACCCCAGGTAGCGACTGGAGGGTGGGGAGTGCCACTAGCCACTAGAGATGACAGGATGTCAGGACGAGCACTAACATGCTGCCACTCTAATGCAGATGGACCCATAATGGGCATGCTAAGGCCCTTTAGTGCCATGCAGGCCCAATGGGCTAATTTGCATGGTGCTGCTGAATATCTTGCTGCAGATCCTGGTACTCTCTGGTTTTGTGGTACAATTCCCAAGGGACTGGCTGCAGATCAGATCATGTTGGAGCAGTGCAACTTAACTTAAAATTCAGTTGGATAGAGCTGGTGTCCTGTCAGAGTGAATACAGAAACCTCTGGATTGGACTTCAGCACTGTGGAAACCTTTGCCACTCTGCTTTTGCATTTTTTTTCAATTTCTTGCCGAAGAATTTCTGTTTTTGCAGTCTTTTTTGATACCTTTGAGTATGCAAAAAAACTGAGATCATGTCTCTGCTCATTTTTGTTAAAACAATATATCACTTACTTTGCTCTATTCCCTGTTGTCCAGTAATCCCCTCTACACCCTTTAATTGTATATTTCCTTGTTCCTAAATAATATTGAGCCTTGCAATTTGTGGACGGCACAGCACTCCTCTTTTCTCCTCAGTCAGCTGCCTTGTCACATTTTCCACACTGTCTTTTTGTTTTGCAAAACATGTTACTCTTTTTGGTCTATTTCCTGGTATCCAGTGGCTCACCTACACCCTTTAGTTGCATATTTCATTATCCAAAAAGTAATATCGAGTCACACAGTTCAGTGATTGACACAGCCCTCCTCTCCTCTTCTGCCTATCACCGACTAACAAATGCAGACTACAAAGCTTCTCTTTGTGGTTTGCATTTGCTAGTCTGTGGCCAGCCAAGGAGAAGAGAAGAAGGCTGTGCTAGTCACTGTATGGTTGACGTGCATCTTGAGACTTGATGGGGGCCACACACTGAATCACGAGAAGTGGGTTCATAGGTGTGCTACGAGTTAAGTGAGGGATCCCATTATAAACTAGTCGCCTATTGGCAAAATTTGAATTTCTCATCGCCCATATGATTGTCTAACTCATATTTAAATTGTGACAAATTATTACTAGCAACATCCTCTATAGGTAAGGAATTCCATACTGTAGGTAACCTTTGTGTGAAGAATTTGTTTCTCTCAGAGGTATTGTTTATTTCGGTTTTAAACTTTGAATTGTGTGATCGAGTAGTATGACCTGTTATAGTTTGTTTTTTTTGAGACAAAGAGCCTCACATAAGACAGCATCCTTTGTAGATCTATATGAAAGACACATATCATCCCTATATTCAAAAGAAAATAGCCCTAGTGATCTCAATCATGAACTATAATCTAGATCTGTTAAACCTTTTACCTTTTTAGGGTTGGCATGAAAAATGGGGAAAAGAGCTGCTGGCAGAATGAAGGCATGGTCACTGCAGGCCATGCACCACCGACTGGCCCCCTACTTCTACTAGCCACCCAGAACCCTCACCCTCCATCCCAGGGACTTACCTTGCACATTAGGTAACCATCCCCAGAGATGCTGCCTCTTACTGACTTACCCAGTTTGGCAGTCCACTGCCCTGTCCATGCACTGGTGGCTTCAACCTTCCCTAGTGGTGGTCAGTAAGAGTAGCTTCTTTCAGCCATCACCCCTCCCCAAGAGGAGACTGATCTGAGGGATGCTGAATCCTGTCAACTTTCCCCATGCTAGTATACATTAGTGACCAGCATGTGTCCCCTAACTCAGGTTGTTGTTCTGGCACTGGTATGACCCTCCCAACCAACTTAAAAAAGCCCTTTTTAATTTTTAAACTACCCACCTGACCCAACTAATCAGAGTATTTATCACTAATAGTAACCCATTTTCCACTTTGACTACAGGTTTCACGAAACAATTACCACACTGTAACAGGACACCAGCTCCAGTGTGGGAGGACACTGACTATGTGTATCAGATAAGCATTGTTTTATAATGATATGTTTGTTTATTTGCTTAACGGGTAAGTGCACTGGAAGACTAGTTCTTTTTACAGGCGCGACCCACATAAAAAACATGCATATATGTGGAAGTGTTGAGATAGTAGACAAAACACAACTCCAGAAGCGATGGAAGGAACTCAGACGTCCAAATATTTATTTAGAGCAACAAAATATTGGCTAAAATAACAGCGAACTTCCAACGACAAAATAAAGTCAAAATTCCAAAAATCATATGGATACAGTTCTAGAAATCAGCTAGAGCAGTGTTGCTGTCTGTAAGACCAACACAAGACTGACTTTAAATGACTTTCGAGCTCATTTTATAGGAAAAAGTGGTCATGTGACTAGAAACCCCTTCCCTGTGTTTAACAGGGAAAAAATCTTTTGTTTAAACTAGATTTCTTTTACTCTTTCATACATCAGATATATTCAGATATTTCATAAAATCATACCTATTACCCTAAATCCCAATTTTACAACACAAGAAACTAGTGTCACATTTTAAACTCCTCCCACATTAGAATAAATTATAAATATGAACACAAAGGGGCCGGCCGGCTCTTAGAAAAAAAAAGGAAGAAGAAGGAGGAGCAGGAAGGAGAAAGGGGGAGAGCTGAAACAGTTCAAGTAAAAAAAAATTGCATTTTTAAACATAACTTAAATAAACTCAGTGTTTTAACTCCGCTTATCCATAGGTTTTTAGCTCTTTTAAAATTTTATGCAAATGTCCTTTAAACACTCAGATTAGTATCTTGTTTTTATTTAACAACATGAGCCCAAATATTCCTATTTCGGGAATAAACTGTCCCTTCGTTTAAGTTTTAATTCATTTATCTAAATAGGTCTAAATGCAAGACTTATTATGGCATTTTATTAACAAATGATGGCTGGGAGCAGAACTCCGAACTGCAAAACGCCAACTTTTAAATACCGCGGCTGGCGCAATAGCAGAAGCGGATTCCCAAGTCTAGGTGCGAGCCCATTTACAGCACTTCGGACCGAGAGTTTCTTTGAACAGAAACAAAAATGTTTCAAATAGGATCCTCGGTCCTAGTGCTGCGAGCAATAAAGATTAGCCTCACGCACATTCGAGTGGGAAAGCGCACCAGGGTGAACAGGATTACTTTTAATTAAATGGAGAAATTCACTACCGGAGATTCCTCCTCGAACCTACGCATGTTTGGGGGGGGGGGGACTCCGGTATAACTGATGTTTTAAAACTTATGTCTCCCTTCAAAACAGAAACAGGAAAACCTGCAGCTATTACAACACTCGATACCTTGTAACACACATAGAACGAGGAGGGGGTTGGGAACGCTTTGGATTCAGGAGTTAGCGTAACGGAGAGAAACAACATAACCTTACGGAGAGAAAGTGTGATTTGTTAGTGGCCAATCTACACATCACACTTAGGGCAACAAAACGAAAAAGGGGGTTTAAAGCTGTTGCGCAACAGACTTGTATATAAAAAGAAAATACACAATATTGAAAATTATTTGTTTTTTGAAGAAAAAAAGCCAGGCTGCCAGCTCCTGAAGACAAGCATGTCCAGGGGTATTCCCTTTGACATACCTCCCCCGTTTTGTACAAAACACATTCCTTTCAATGTTTTTGTGTACCTGGTGTATCCCTTGAATAATTCAGATCCCTCATTAAGCTGGGGGATGGAGCTTAAGCCCACCCACTCTTAAAGCTCCACCCCGGGGTCCCTTTTTAATTATAGAACTACAATAAGTTCTAGAATACATTCAAATAATGACTAATAGATTCAATCTTAACCTATCTTTACCCCGGGGTCTGATTTTATTACTCTGGGCTGGGTATTCCAGCACCGAATCTGGACAAGTAGTCTGCGTTCTTGTGAGCTGAACTAGCTTTATGTTTTATGGTAAAATTATAAGGTTGTAAGGTAAGATACCATCTCAGAATATGTGGGTTCTTGTCCTTCATTGCCATAAGCCAGCAAAGGGGATTATGATCTGTTATTAATTCAAACTGAGCTCCCCATAGATAGAATTTCAGGGTTTCTACGGCCCAGCATACATCTAGGCATTCTTTTTCAATAGTAGCATATTTTATTTCTCGAGCATATAATTTCCTACTTATATATAACACAGGATGCTCCTGGCCATCTATTATTTGAGAAAGTACAGCCCCATACCAGTAGCCGAGGCGTCGGTCTATACTATAAAAGGCTTAGTAAAGTCCGGGCTCACTAGTATTGGCTCTGCACATAATAAAGTTTTAATAGTACAGAAGGCTGTCTCACATTCTTGGGTCCATTTTACTTTAGTAGGATTCCTTTTCTTTGTAAGATCAGTCAAAGGACTGGCTATGGAGGCGAAGCTGGGTATAAATCGCCTATAATATCCAGCCAATCCTAGGAAGGATCTTACTTGTTTCTTTGTTTTGGGTCTCGGACTGGACTTTTTGCCGCTGCATCAATTTTATTTATTTCTGGCTTTACACATCCTTTTCCTATCACACACCCAAGATATTTGGTCTCTTGCATAGCAAATGCACATTTTTCTGGGTTAACAATAAGCCCAGCATGTTTCAGTGTTTGTAGGATTGCTTCTAGGTGCTGTTTATGATCTTCCCATGTGGGACTATAAATGATGACATCATCAAGGTAGGCAGCACTATAGCTCATATGGGGTTGTAGAAGTTTATCCATCAATCTCTGAAACGTGGCAGGGGTACCATGTAACCCAAAAGGCATCATAGTGAATTGAGAAAGACCTTTTGGGGTACTAAAAGCTGTTTTCTCTTTTGATATTTCATCTAGCGGTATCTGCCAGTATCCCTTGGATAAATCAAGTGTACTCAAATAATGTGCTTTCCCTAACCGATCGACTATGTCATCGATACGGGGTATGGGGTAACTGTCAAATTTTGAGATGGCATTCAGTTTCCCGAAAGTCCAAACAAAGGCGTATTCTCCCTTCCTTTTTGTTTACTATCACCATAGGAAACGACCAGTCACTATTAGATGGTTCTATAACATTTAATTTCAACATTTTGTCTATTTCTACCAGCACTTCTTGTCTCAACTTCTCTGGGAGTCTATAGGGTTTTATCCATATTGGGTTTGAATTTAGAACCTCTATGTGGTGATAAATCAAATTGGTCCTTCCAGGGGTATTGGTAAAAACGTCCTGATTAATATGTAAGATATGCTCTAGTTCTTGCAATTGGGTTTTAGTTAAATTGGGGTTTCTATGGATATCTATCATAGAACCCTTCCCATCCAATTGCTTATATGCCATTTCTAGTTCACTCTCTCCAGGTTCAGGACATACATAACAGACCTCGTTGGTCCTTTCTTGCCATGGTTTCAATAGATTAACATGGTATACCTCTCTTTTCATTTTTTTTGTCAGGCGTTTCAATTTCATACGTTACTGGACCACATTGTTTATTCACTGTATAGGGTCCTTGCCATTTCATTTTGAGTTTATTATCTGAGGAGGGAAGAAGTAATAGTACATGATCCCCCATCTGAAAAGATTTTTGTCCTACCCCTCAATCATAAAAAAGTTTTTGTTTTGCTTGCTGTTGGAGTTCTTTTCTATGGGCTAAGTCTACATATCTAACTAATTTTTGTCTAAGCTTGTTGACAAAGTCAAGTGTTGTTGTGGGACTCACCTCCCGTCCTTCCTCCCATTGCTCTTTTACAACATCTAGGGGGCCCCTAGGGTTCCTCCTGTATAATAATTCAAACGGGGAATAACCGGCCGAGGCTTGTGGAACTTCTCTAAAAGCAAACATCAAGAAGGGTAAATACTGATCCCAATCTTTTCCTTCCTCTTGTGTATATTTTTTTAACATTTGTTTTAATGTCTGGTTAAACCATTCTACCAGACCATCCATTTGTGGATGATAGGGGGTAGTGTGTATAGCATGTACATTCAGGGCCTGGTATAACCGTTTCAATACTTGTGAGCAAAAATTACTCCCTCTGTCTGTGAGTATTTCTCTTGGAACACCCAATCGGCTAAATATCTTAATGAGTTCTTCGGCTATCCTGTTGGCAGTTATCGTTCGCAGGGGAATAGCTTCTGGGTATTTTGTGTGATAATCACAAACCACTAAAATGAAACGATTCCCCTTTTTAGTTTTTTGTAGGGGGCCCACTATATCCATCGCTATACGTTCGAAAGGGTGGTTTATGATTGGCAGGGGTTGTAATGGAACAGTGTCCCTTTTTCCTATTTTAGCTACTAACTGGCATTCAGGACAGGAGAGACAGTACTGTTCTACATCTTTATGAATACCAGGCCAGAAAAACCGGTATAAAATTCTAGCTGTTGTACGGTCTCTTCCTAAATGTCCAGCAAGGGAGTTATCATGTGCCAGCTGTAATAATTGTGCCCTATATTTCTTAGGTACTAATAATTGGTCCACTTGTTCCCCTGTTCTAGGGTGAGTACAAATACGATACAGTAAATTGTGCTTCACCCTGTAACAGGGATGCCCCTCCATCCCCTCTTGAGATACCTGTGAAAACAAAGGAATTAAAGGTTCATCTGTTTTTTGTTCATTTTCAAAATTACACTTTCTTGTCAAGACAGTCCTATCAATCTCTTCACTATCAACCTTAAAGGCATGAACTTTAGTCCAATGTAATTTATCTTGTCTTTGTTCCCTTTTTGTTTTCCTAGTTTTCCCTGGGGCTCCAAAAACATCGTCGTCTAAGGGTGGCAAAGGGAATTTGTCACCTTCCTTAGATTGTGCTCGTGTGGTAGCAGCAGTCAAATATATCTCAAAGTCAGGATGATCTTGGCCTAGTAATACTGGAACTGGTAGTAATGGTACTACCCCAACATCTAATACCCTTTTGGAGTGAGCAGTCTGCAATTCTACAGATGTTGTTGGGTATTGATGTATGTCCCCATGGATGCAAATCACCCCTGTTTGCACAGCATTCCGGGGGTGTCCTTCAATCAATTCTGGGTGAACCAAGGTTTGTTTACTCCCCGAGTCAATAAGTCCCAAGACAGTCTGTGTTCCAATTTGTATTGGAATGACATATTGTCCCAGATTAGCTAGGGCTAGATGTACATTTCCAGGTTGTTTTCTTGGACAAAACCGAGCAATATGACCTCGTTCATGACAGTCCCGGCATATGATCTCTGATAGGGGTGGTCTAGTTGGTCGAATCCCACCCCAGGATATCTGTTGTCTAACAGAGGAGCTAGTATTGATATTTGGGGCCACAGGAGAGGGTAAAACAGAAGAAGGTAAAAAAGTAGTAGGTCTCACCATAGAAGTCCCAGTAGGTGGCGTCTTCTTCCGATATGGACGGGCTGTCAAATAATCCTCAGCTAGAGAAATGGCCTTCTCCGATGTGCCAGGGTGGTGTTCTTTAACCCAGAGCTGTACATCCTGAGGCAACACCCTTATATATTGTTCCACCACAATGGCTTCCATAATTTGATTTATGGTCTTAGTCCTGGGTTGTAACCATTTAGTGCATAGATCATTCAGTCATACATATATTTCTCTGGGATGATCCGTTGGTTGTAATCGAAGTGTACGAAACCTTTGTCGATAGGTTTCAGCACTGATGTCGTATCTTCGCAATATTTCCCTTTTTAACGCATCATAGTTCCCTACTAATTGACTGTCCATGTTTCCATAAGCCAATTGGGCCTTCCCAGTGAGGTAAGGAGCCAGATGGAGGACCCACTGTCCTCTAGGCCATCCATAGGCCCCAGCAATCCACCCAAAGGTAGTTAGATATGTTTCAATATCATCCTGCTGACCCAATTTTGTGAGTTTAATGTCTTTTGGTGCCTCTGATGCTGTTGCAGGACTCCTTCCGGTACTAAAGGTTGAATGGCCCTCAATGTCTCTTGCCATCATCTTTCATTTCTTTCCTGCTCCTTCTCTCTCTCCCCTTCTGTTCCTTTTCCCTCTCCTTGTCTGCAGCCAACTGTTTTATACAGAGCCACCTCAATAATTCATGCAACTGTTCTGGTGGCTCCTCTCCTGGCACAGTCCCAGTAAGTGGGGCCTCAGCAGTTGCCCCTTGAGGAGCTTCCATCTCCTCCTGTAACATCTGCTCGGTTTTGAATCTGTCTTTCTTCTGCTCTGGTAGTCCCAACCATAGCGGTTCTCACGGCTTATCCACCATCATCCTGGTCAGAACACCTTTGGGTCTGGTAACTGCTTCCTCTTCTCTGGTGTCTTTCTCCATCCCTGGGTTGGTCTAGTGACATCTTGTAAAAATGCCAAAACTGACCTCAATCCCACTTCTGACACCAATTGTGGAAGTGTTGAGATAGTAGACAAAACACAACTCCAGAAGCGATGGAAGGAACTCAGACATCCAAATATTTAGAGCAACAAAATACTGGCTAAAATAACAGCGAATTTCCGACAAAATAAAGTCAAAATTGCAAAAATCATATGGATACAGCTCTAGAAATCAGCTAGAGCAGTGTTGCTGTCTGTAAGACCAACACAAGACTGACTTTAAATGACTTTTGAGCTCATTTTATAGGAAGAAGTGGTCATGTGACTCGAAACCCCTTCCGTGTTTAACAGGGAAAAAATCTTTTGTTTAAACTAGATTTCTTTTACTCTTTCATACATCAGATATATTCAGATATTTCATAAAATCATACCTATTACCCTAAATCCCAGTTTTACAACACAAGAAGCTAGTGTCACATTTTAAACTCCTCCCACATTAGAATAAATTATAAACATGAACACAAAGGGGCCAGCTGGCTCTTAGAAAAAAAAAGGAAGAAGAAGGAAGAGCAGGAAGGAGAAAGGGGGAGAGCTGAAACAGTTCAAGTGAAAAAAAATTACATTTTTAAACATAACTTAATGAACTCAGCATTTTAACTCTGCTTATCTATAGGTTTTTAGCTCTTTTAAAATTTTATACAAATGTCCTTTAAACACTCAGATTAGTATCTTGTTTTTATTTAACAACATGAGCCCAAACATTCCTATTTCGGGAATAAACTGTCCCTTCGTTTAAGTTTTAATTCATTTACCTAAATAGGTCTAAATGCAAGACTTATTATGGCATTTTATTAACAAATGATGGCTGGGAGCAGAACTCCGAACTGCAAAACGTCGACTTTTAAATACCGCGGCTGGCGCAATAGCAGAAGCGGATTCCAAGTCTAGGTGCGAGGCCATTTACAGCACTTCGGACCGAGAGTTTCTTTGAACAGAAACAAAAACGTTTCAAATAGAATCCTCGGTCCTAGTGCTGCGAGCAATAAAGATTAGCCTCTCGCACATTCGAGTGGGAAATCGCACCAGGGTGAACAGGATTACTTTTGATTAAATGGAGAAATTCACTACCGGAGATTCCTCCTCGAATCTACGCATGTTCGGAGGCGGGGGAGAGAACTCCGGTATAACTGATGTTTTAAAACTAATGTCTCCCTTCAAAACAGAAACAGGAAAACCTGCAGCTATTACAACACTCGATACCTTGTAACACACATAGAATGAGGAGGAGGTGGGAACGCTTTGGAGTCAGGTGTTAGCGTAACAGAGAGAAACAACATAACCTTACGGAAAGAAAGTGTGATTTGTAGGTGGCCAATCTACACATCACACTTAGGACAACAAAACAAAAAAGGGGGTTTAAAGCTGTTGCGCAACAGACATATATAAAAAAAACAGGCTGCCAGCTCCTGAAGACAAGCGTGTCCAGGGGTATTCCCTTTGACAATATACAATACAAAAGACATACATATACAGTACAAATATAGCAGACCAAAAATGTCTGTTACAACAGAAAATAATTAATCATAAAAAACATTTATATTACCTTGTTTGTCCAGCTAACTACTGAAGAGCTTCAGAGCCTCTGTGACCCTTTTGCTATTCTTATTTTACAGGTACAACTAGATGTTTCCTCGAATCACCTAACCCCTGTTCCAGAATCCTAAGGTCTCAAGTAAGTGCTCTTTATTTTCCATGTAAGGATGTAATGATTCATCTAAAAGTATCATGCCAGCCATTACCTTTCTATCTTTTGCACAGTAAGGGGCTTGGGCATGGCCCAGTTCACCGGGGGATATTGATGTCAAGATGATGTCGAGAGGACAGAGGGTCAAACTGAACAGCCAGGATTTACCTATATTCTTCCACTCCCAATTATGGGTGGGAATTGGTGGGGCACAGTGTTCCCTACATTTTTGCCTTTAAGGGGTTCAGGGGTAGTTGGGGTAGATAATGGTGGGATGGGGAAATAATATCAGGGTGAGGACAATGAAAGATTATTGAGAGGATGGGAGTAGCCATACAAATCCGAAGCCCCACAGCCTGGCAGAGACTGTTCCTCACCATTATATCTGTCAGCATAATATATCAAAGTTTACAGAGTGGTAGAGTCTGTAAGCAGATCTAAGGTGGGCGGAGAGTATCTAGGCATCATGCGCAGTAGGGTGGGATTTTAGCATTTGTGTTTCAGCCATTGTTTGGAAGATACTGTGCATTAATAACACCAGTGCCATACTCCAGTTGTGCCATAGGTGCTGCCAGAAGAGAAGGCTGCCTGCATCCTCCTCACACACAGTGCCATACTCCAGCTGTTACAAAAGAGTCACCAGAAGAGCAGGCGGCCTACACCCTCCTTTTCCAGAGCCACAGTACTTTACCTCCATATACCATAGTGGACCCTCTGACCTGGCAGATGTGAATCAGGATCGGGAACTGGTCCTGGATCTCCCTCATTGTACTGTGACTTTCACTATCAGCTAGCACCACCTGGGTCAAAAAATGAGACCTAACTGGGAATAGAACCCAGGCCCCAGAATGCTACCCAGTGCTCTATCAACTGAGATATTAGACCCAACATGAGCTTAACTTGATGATTTTGGATATTCTGTTTCAGATGCACATATTAAAGAATGGTGATGACACTTGGAGACAGCAAATCATAAGTAGATCAGGTTAGCATGTTTTTTTTGGTTTTTTTTACCACATACTGTGTATATCCATTTTTCAGTCTACTACTCTTTGTGTTACATATCCTGCTTTATCTGGCTGTTTCTCATGCACAACCAAATTGTTGTGCTCTCACAAGCAAGCCTACCTTGCACTACTCTTACATAAGCATACCCACATTATACTGCTCTGTTACAAGCATCCTCCCACATTGATATCACACAGGTATACTCACTTTACTGCTACTCGCACACAACCTCATGCTGCCCTGTTTTCCACACACCCCTTATGTTGCATTCTGTTATATACCTGCTTTGTGTTGAGCCCTCTCACACATTTATCTTGTGTAGTGCGTTCTGTCACACACACAGAAACATAAAAATTGTTGGCAGATAAGAACTGCCAGGTCCATCCAGTCTGCCCGAAAGCCCTACATTAGTTTGTTTCCACTGACCATACTTAGTCAATGGCTTTTCTCCTTTCCTTCCCACCAGCAATGTACCCTTATACCTGTCCCATGCATGTTTAAACCCTCCTCTGTGGTTGCCCCCACTACTTCCTGTGGCAGTTTATTCCATGAGTCCACCACCCTCTCTGTGAAGAAAAACTTTCTCACATTTCCCCTCAGCCTACCACCCTCCAATTTCATGTCATGCTCCCTTATTCTTGCACATCTCTTATATTAAAAGATGTCTCCCCCACACCTTGTTTATGTCCTTAAGGTACTTGAATATTTCTATCATGTCCCTCCTCTCTTCCAGTGAGTACATATCGATGTCCTTTTGTCTCTCTTCATATGTATTCTGATGCAGTCCTTGTACCATCTTAGTCACCCTTCTCTGGACCGCCTCTCCCCTGTCAACGTCCTTACAAAGGTACGGCCTGCAGAACTGTGCATGGTACTTTAGATGAGGCCTCACTAGCATTCTGTACAATGGCATATCCACCTCCCGCCTTCTACTTGTGATACCTCTACCTATGCATCCCAGAAAGCCACTGGCCCTCCCTGCAGTACTTTGTACTCTGCTCAGACACTTTTCAGTAATCAGAAATAACCCCCAGGTCCCTTTCTTCCTTTGCAATAGGCAACAACTCTCCACCCCATCCTGTAGCACTCACCAGGGTCCCCTCTTTCCAGGTGCATTATTTTGCACTTCTTGGAATTAAATCTTAGTTGCCACACTTCAGACCATTTTTCAAGCTTCTGCAGATGTATTCTCATTCTCTCTACTCCATCCAGAGTATCCACCCTGTTGCAGATCTTGGTATCATCTGCAAACAGGCAGACCTTTCCCTCCAGCCCTACCATAATGTCACCAATGAAAACATTAAGCAGGACTGGCCCAAGGACTGATTCCTGAGGTACCCTGCTGATCACCTCCCTCTCCCTGATTGGTTCCCATTTACCACCACCTTCTGCTTCTGGTCTGTAAACAAGTTCCTAACCCAGTTTACCGCCATGTGCCCCATGCCCAGACTACTCATTCTGTTGACCAGCCTTTTGTGTGGGACAGTGTCAAAGGCTTTGCTAAAATCAAGGTAAGTGGCATCCACTGCCCCTTCCCATTGACATCCTGCATAACCCAATTAAAAAAGTCTGTCAGATTTGTCTGACATGACAGTCCTGCTATGAATCTATGCTGCCTCGGATCCTGGGCCCCAATGGACTCCAGGTGCTCCACTATCCATTCTTTAAGCAGTGCCTCCATAATCTTGCCCACTACTGAGGTGAGACTGATGGATCTATAGTTCCTCACATCCTCCCTACTGCCATGCACCTTCTTTCAGTCCTCTGGAACACCTGTGTTAAGTGACTTGATGAACAAAGCTGCCAGTGGCACCACTAGCCCCCTCTCAATTTCCTTAATATCCTGGGATACATGCCATCTAGACCCATTACCTTGTCCACCCATAGTTTTGTGAGCTTCTTCAGGACTCTCTCCACTGTGAATGGACTAGCATTTTCCTCTACCTCCCCTTTGTTCCTGCTACTCAATTGTGGTCTGTGACCCTCACCACCCTCAGTGAATACTGAGCAGAAGTATTTGTTCAATATTTCTGCCTTTTCTACAGTATGTCTCCCACTTTGTACTTGCCTGTCTCCCCTCTGAGCCTTACAATCCCCCCCCAGCATTCCTTCTTTCACTGATATACCTACAAAAAAGTCTTACCCCCTTTCTGTGTTAATCTTTCTTCAGTCTGCACCTTTACTCTCTGTACAGCCTTTCCTACGTATCCAAGATTCTTTAGGTACTCCTCCCTGTCTGACTCCCTTTGAGTTTCCTTGTATTTCCTGAAACTTGCCCTTTTGGTCCTTACCTTGCCTGCTACCTCTCTCAATAACCATGGTGGTTTCCTCCTTTTCCTGCCTTTGCTTACCACCTTGATACAATGGTTTGTCACCTCCTGTATGAATCCCTTCAAGCATTCCCACTGCTCTTCGACTCCCTCTCCTATCTCCAATCCCGGCAGGGCCACTTTAATACACCTCTCCATTTTCTCAAAAACTGCCCTTTTAAAATCCAGAACTCTTGCCTTAGTGGACAAGACAGTGTCTCTGTCCCCATGTTAAACCACACTGTGTTGTGGTCACTGGATTCCAGCTGCCCTTCCACCCAGACATCCGATATACTGTCCCCATTGGTCAGTATCAGGTCCAGAATTGTGCCTTCTTTTGTGGAATCTCCCATTGTCTGAGTCTTGCCCCCTGCAGTGAATCCAGGATGTCCCTGATTTTGGTTGAAGTAGCTGTTGGGATGGTACAAATCAACGCATGGGATATTGAAGTCACCCAGCAGTAATGCCTCACCCTTTGTTGCCATCTCCCGAGTTTGATCCACTAGATCCATGTCCATCTCCTCCCCCTGTGCTGGAGGTCTGTAGATCACCCCTATTCAAATTGCTGTGCCATTTCCTGGCTCAAGGGTGACCCACAGTGCCTCAGTCTCCCCCTGTCCATCCTGCACCTGCATTGTTCACACCTACAATGCCTTCACAAAGTTTTCATCCCCCTTGGATTTTGTCACATTTTGTTGTGTTACTACCAGAATTTTTAACGCATTGAAATGATTTTTCCCCCTTGATTCACACAACATACTCAACAATTTAAAGGGGCCAAAATGTTTTTATTGTGTAACAAACATTTATGAAACATTAAAAACTGAAATATCTTGTTTACTTAAGTATTCACCCCCCTGAGTCAATACTTTGTAGAAGCGCCTTTGGCAGCAATTACAGCTTTAAGTCTTCTTGGGTATGTCTGTATCAGCTTTACACATCTGGATATGGGGATATTTGCCCATTCTTCCTTGCAGATTTGCTCAAGCTCTGTCAAGTTGGATGGGGAGAGTCGGTAAACCACAATCTTTAAGTCTTTCCACAGATTCTCAATGGGATTCAAGTCTGGGCTTTGGCTGGGCCACTCAAGGACATTCACCTTCTTGTTCTGAAGCCACTCCAGTGTTGCTTTGGCTGTATGCTTGGGGTCGTTGTCCTGTTGGAACGAAATCTTCACCCCAGTCCAAGGTCTATTGCAGACTGATGCAGGTTCTCTCAAGGATGTGCCTGTATTTGGCTCCATTCATTGTTCCCTCTATCCTGACAAGTGCTCCAGTCCCTACCGCTGAAAAGTATCCCCATAACATGATGCTGCCACCACCATGCTTCATGGTAGGGATGGTGTTACACGGGTGATGAGCTGTGTTCGGTTTGCGCCAGGCATAGCACTTTGCATTCAGGCCAAAGAGTTCAATTTTTGTTTCATCAGACCAGAGATTCTTTTGCCACATGGTCTCAGAGTCTGCCACGTGCCTTCTTGCAAACTCCAGGCATGCTATTATGTGGCCTTTTCTCAGGAGTGGCTTCCGTCTAGCCACTCTCCCATAGAGGCTACATCTTTGAAGTGCTGCAGAGATTGTTGTGCTCTGGGCAGGTTCTCCCATCTCAGCCATGGAACTCTGTAGTTCTGTCAGGGTGGTCATTGGGTTCTTGGTCACTTCCCCTGACCAAGGCCCTTCTTGCCCGGTTGCTCAGTTTGGGAGGACTGCCTGCTCTAGGAAGAGTCTGGGTGGTTCCGTAATCTTTCCATTTCCTAATGATGGACTTGACTGTGCTCCTGGGAACTTTCAACACCCTAGAAATGTTTTTATACCCCTCCCCAGATCTATGCCTCCTCACAATTATATTACGGAGTTCTACGGACAGCTCATTGGTCTTCATGGTAGAGTTTCTGCTCTGACATGCACTGTCAACAGTGGGACCTTATATAGACAGGTGTATTTCCTCTGAAATCATATCAACCATTTGAACTGACCACAGGTGGACTCCATTCAAGTTTTAGAGTGATCTCACAAGGAAATTGGATGCACCTGAGCTCAATTTGGAGTGTCACAGCAAAGGGGGGTGAATACTTATCAAATCAAGACATTTCAGGTTTTTACTTCAAATTACATGTACAAAAAATTCCAGAAGTTTCATTCCACTTTGAAATTATAGAGTAATTCGTGTAAATTCGTGACAAAAAAATCCAATATAAATGTATTTTAATTTGAGTTTGCAACATCACAAAATGTGACAAAATCCAAGGGGGGGGGGTGAATACTTTCTGAAGGCACTGTACCTCTCTCCCACAATAACATGCCTCATGTTGCACAATGTCTTGAACGCATTTGCCTTATGTTGTGTGTTTTACTGTACCACACACCTATGTTATGTGTTGTGCTATCTTGTATACTCCCACTCACTCACCTCATTGTGCTGTTTCCTCCACCTCATCTTGTATTGTACTTTCTCTTGTACACACCTTCATGTGTTTTCCTCTTACATTCCTGCCCCATGTTGCACTTCCTTGTCCACACATACACAATCCTATGCACTCCTCTTGTTGCTCTTAAACAAACCTGACCCGTGTTGTGATACCTCACACATACCCCCACACTGTGCTGCGCTCTCTATTTTCTTCATGTTGTGGTCTGTCTTTTGTACCCACCTTATGTGTTTTTTTTCTCAACCACACCAAACTTATGTTGGACTCTCATGTGACCTGCCCAACATGCCCCTTTCTGAAAACTGATTCAGGCAGTTGTCAAAAGGCATGTGTGTTTGTAGTATGAAATAGTTGTCACTGTAAATTTGCAGTCACTTCACTGCCAGTTTCTTATTGCTTGTAAAGTGGTTGTGTATGGTTGTTGATGTATGAAATGGCTGCCACTGCACATTTATAGTCACTTCAATGCCATTCTCTTATTGCTTGTAAAGTGTTTTGGGATACAATGTGTATGAAAAGCACCATATAAATGCTGATTCTTCATCATCTCATTTTTGCCTATATGGTAGGCACCTGCACAGAGAGACAGTTAGAAAGAAAGGAAAGACATTTGGTTTTATAAAGTGCATTTGTATACAGACTGTTCCAAAGCACTTTACAATCCAGGAGAGGGAGGTGAAAACTGAGGCACACACTGGGAGACTTGAGCACAAATATGATGAGAAAGTAGAAAGTGATTAAGTGGCTCTCCCAGGGTTGCCTGGTGAATGTGTGGTAACTTGTGAGATTTTAAATGTGGGTCTCTAGATTATTAGAGTTCTGTGTCTGCTCTTGTGGGCAAGGGATAACAGCTGAGTGTGATTTCACAGCCAGGAGACAAGTTGACAGTGGAGAATCTTCAGCTCTGAGCTGTATCCACTTGGACAACCTATCACACACGGCCCACTGGTGAATGACTAGGCACAGAGCGGGCAGAGACAAGTGGTGAAATAGATTGTCATTGTTGTCTGAAATGGTGAAGGCAAACAGATCTGAGTACTACTAAAATGTCCAAGATAGGTAAAAATTAAAAATGGAAACTTGCAAATTTGAAAATTAAGAAGTATTAGCAGCAGCGATCTTTAATTTCAGTGGAAAGTACAACAAAGGATCCTTTATGCTTTCCATTAAGATATGCTGCTTACACCTCTGTTTACCATTTTTTTCTACAAGCCAAACGAAAAACCAGCACCAGGACTTGCACTTACTTTTCTCCGGTGTAATTTATTTCACTAATCGTGGAAAACAACTTAGCAGACTCCCGATTGGTTTCGCCTTCCTAGGCTCTTTCACAGGGATACTGGTGAGAAGTGGGAGCTACACTTTAAAATTCCATTCAAAAATCACAAACTTGTGATGCCATTATCAATGCCAGGGTTGCAACTTAAAGTGACAGAAGTAAAAAAAAGTGTGCAACAGTGACAAAGCTATACTTTATACTAAAGTGCAATTGTGCTTTATAAATAGTCAGAACATGACTAGTGACTTAAACCCCATTTAAAATCTATACATCACTAGAATATTCTTAAGAAGCCTTACTATTTCTTATATTTTTTTATGTATTTTAAAAAAGTATATAACAATCTCATATAATTTAAATAACCCCATAAATACTGACAGGTCTAACTATAAGATGATCACATACTTAAGTTGATATGCATTGTATTGTGGTGATATTTTGTATTGTCTAATTGACAGCAGTTTTCATATGTTTATCATTTTTTTCTACCTATCTTGCGCTAGTTGTCTCCGGAGTGCCACATTTTATTTTTTGGTTTGTTCGAAGGTGGTTGCCTGCAGTCCAGCCCAGCATAAGATTGTGGTTTCCCCCATTAGTTTTTTTATCCACCTTTCTGTGCTGTCCACATCACTCCAGCTGGACCCCCCCCAGCCCCATCATCTGACTTCTCCAGGACTTACCTTCCCCTGTCATCTTCTGCCACAGGACTTGTGAGGGGTGCTTGATCACCTGAGCAGGGCCTGTGAGGGGGTCAGTCTTCATCCTGAGGTCTGAGGTTTTTTTTCCCTCCATTTTGACCTTGGGCTCACAGCACATACAGTGGAGGCAATGTATGAGCTCCACTTCTGGAAAGGCCCCCAGAACCCTGTCTGTGGGACCTTTTAACCAAGTATTGTCTCACATGCATTGCTACCTGGACATCTCCAGGTGGTAAATAAGCAGCAAGCCATGTGATCCCCTCTTCACAAAGGAGAAAGATAGAAACATAGGAAGGCATGGTGGGTAAGAAAGAAAGGGGGAGCAGTGGCTGTTTATGTGAGGGACAGCACAAAAAGCAACAGAGATACAGGGAACACGGGAAGTGGTGGAGGCACTGTGGGTCACCATAGAGATGGGGAATGGAGCCGCTATTCACACTGGCGTAATCTACAGATCTCCAGTGCAGGGAGAGATGGATACATTTCTGGTGGAAGTCATCCAAAAGATGGTAAATACAGTAAGGGAGAGTGCTGCAGGTGGGGGGACTTCAATCTGCCTGATGTTGAAGCTAGAAGACTTCAATCTGTATCAGCTAGGAGTAGGGACATAGAAACATAGAAAAACTGTTGGCAGATAAGGACCACCAGGCCCGTCCAGTTTGCCCATAAGCCCTACATTAGTTTGTAGCCTCTGACCCAACCTGGTCATTGGCTTTTCACCTCTCCATCCCACTTCTAAAGTTACCCTATGCCTGTCCCATGCATGCTTAAATCCCTCCACTGTGCTCACTTCCACCACCTCCTGTGACAGTCTATTCCATGTGTCCACCACCCTTTCCATGAAGAAAAACTTCCTCACATTTCCCCTTAAACTGACATCTTCCAATTTCATATCATGCCCCCTCATTACTGTATTCCTCCTGTGTTGGAAGATGTCTCCCCCTACACTTTGTTTATGCCCTTAAGGTATTTGAATGGTTCTGTTAAGCCCCCCCCCCACTCACTCCTATTGAGGTCCTTTAATCTCTTATCATAAGTTTTCCAGTGCAAGCCTTGTACCATCTTAGTTTCCCTTCTCTGGACAACCTCCACCCTGTCAATGTCTTTACAAGGGTGTGGTCTCCAGAATTAAACACAGTACTCCAGGTGAAGACTCACTAGTATGTTATACAATGGCATCACCACCTCCTGCCTTCTGCCCCGATACCTCTGCCAATGCACTCCAGCATGCCATTGGCCTTCTCTGCAGCCTCTGCACTCTATTTAGACACCTTTAGGTCATCTGAAATGATAATCCCCCCCCAGGCCCTTTCTTCCTTCGTGATCATCAGCAACTCCTCCTCCATCCTATAGCTCTTCCCAGTGTTCCCTCATCCCAGGTGAATTATTTAGCCTTTCTTGGTACTGAACTTCAGTTGCCACTTCTCTGACTATTTTTCAAGCTTTTCCAGGTCCTTCTTCATTCTCTCCATCTCTTCTGGAGTATCCACCCTGTCGCAGATCTTGGTGTCATCCGCAAACAGGCAAACCTTTTCCTCCAGTCCTACTGCAATGTCACTAATGAGACATGAAAGGGGAACTAAACATTGCAGGGGTCACTCAAACAATGAAAGTCCAGAAAAGATATTTCAAACGAGTCACTGGACTTTCTTGTAGGTGATAGGAGTCCTGAGATAGGACTATCAAATTAATCTGTAAATCAAAACAATGCAGCACCCATTTTAAAACAAAAAGTGATGTCACAGCAGGGCAAGCTGCATGTTGTTAATTATAGCTTGCCCCTCAGTGACATCACTGTTGGTCTCATGATTCAATGAAATGGCTGCTGCCTTGTTTTGATTAACAGATAATTTAGGTATTCATATCTCAGGACTCTTGATACCTGCAGGTAAGCCCAATACCTCATTTGCAAGATCTTTTTTATGGGTTATCACAATTTGAGTGACTCCTGCAGTGTTTACTTCCCCTTTAAACAGGACTGGCCCAAGGACTGAAACCTGTGGTACCCCACTGGTCACCCCTTCTCCCCAGACTGGATCCCATTTACCACCACCGTCTGTTTTCTTTCTGTTAGCCAGTTCCTAACCCAGTTAACCACCTTCTGTCCCATACCCAGAATTCCCATTTTGTTTACCAGCCTTTTATGTGGGACAGTATAGAAGGCCTTGCTGAAATTGAGGTAGGCTATGTCCACTGCCCCTCCCTGATTTATTTTCTTCATCAAAAAAATCCATCAAATTCATCTGATATGACCTTCCCACTGTGAATCCATGCTGCCTCGGATCCTAGGCACTGATGGATTCAAAGTGTGCCACTATTCTTTCTTTCAGCAGAGCCTCCATGATCTTCCTCACTACCGAGGTGAGGCTGACCAACCTATAGTTCTCGGCATCCTCCCTGCTGCCACTTTTGTGTAGAGTGGCTGTATGTGCCCTCTTCCAGTCCCCTGGAACCACTCCTGTGTTGAGTGAATTGGTGAACATGGCTGCCATGGGTGCTGCTAGCTCTCCTCGCAGTTCCCTTAGTATCCTTGGATGTATGCCATCTGGCCCTATTGCTTTGTCCACCTTCAGTTTTGTGAGCTCCTCCAGGACTCTCCTCTGTCAATGGATTAGTGTCTACCTCCCCCCCCCACGTTTCTGCTACTCAGTTGTGGTCCGTGAACCTCCCCCTCTTCAGTGAATATTGAACAGAAGTATTTGTTCAGCATTTCTACCTTTTCCAGGTCTCCCTCTTGACATTCCCTTGCTTCCCCTCTGAGCCTTACAATCCCCCGCCCAGTTTTCCTCCTTTTGCTGATACTGTATACCTAAAGAATGCCTTGTCTTCTTTCTTCAATGTCTGCACTTATCTATCTTTGGTCTGTGCCTTTGCTCTCCTTACAGCCTTTACTGCTTCCTTTTAGATTCTTTAGGTACACCTCCCTGTCTTCCTCTGTGTGAGTCTCCTTATATTTACTGAAACTCACCTTTTTGGCCCTTACCTTGCCTGCCACCTCCTTGAGAACCATAGCAGTTTCCTCCTTTTTTTCCTTCGCTTGTCACCTTAATGCATTGGTTCGTAACCTCCTGTATGGCTCCCTTCAGGTGTTCCCACTGCTTCTCAAGTCCCCCTTCTAACTCCCTCCTTGCCAGGGCTTCTTTGATGTCCCTCCTCTTACTAGTAAAATCGGCCTTCCTGAAATCCAAGACTGTTGCCTTAGTGTGACTAGTCTGCATCCCTGTCCCCATGTTAAACCTCACTATGTGGTGGTCACTCAATTTCCCTTCCTATACTCCCAGCAGGGGGCATTCCTCAGGTAACTTGTAAAGGAGTCCACTTGTGAGGGAGTAATATTGGACCTTGTACTCACCATGGGGACAGTGTTGCAGACATCACAGTGGGTGGCCATTTGGAGACCAGTGATTGCCATATAGTGGGGTTCAATATAAGAAACTTGGCAGAAGTGAACCACACAAAGGTGAGATCCCAGTACTTCAGGAAGGGTGATTTTATAAAGATGGTGGAATGCCTCTGGGATGCCCTGGCAGGGGGGACAGAACTTGGGTGGAGTGGAGGAACAGTGGGTAAAACTAAAAGTGGGGATAGTTAAGGCAACAAATCTCTGTGTCAAGCTAATAAGCAAAAGTAAGAAGTGAAAAAGAGACTGCTATAGTTCTCAAACGAGTTTGCTGGGAAGATAAGGGCAAAAAAGTTAGCATTCAGAAGGTATAGGGAGACACAGAGTGAGGAGGATAGGGATGTATATCAAGAGAGGCAGAGAAAGCAGTCAGGAGTGCAAAGTTGCAAACAGAGGGGAAAATGGCTTAAGCAGTAAAGAAAGGGGACAAGACATTTTCAAGTATGTAAGTAAAAGGAGAACGATCAGGGGAGGAATTATAAGCCTAAGGTTGGAAGGGGGGTGTGGAAGGGGACAAGGAAAATCCTGAATGACTACTTTTGTTCAGTGTTCACAAAGGAAAGGGAAGGAGGGGAACCATAGATAAATGTCGGAAGCATTGAAGGAAGGGAGGTGGATACTACTCCATTACAGAGGAAAGTGTCCTGAAGGCACTTGCAAACCTGAAAATGGACAACGCAAGGGAGCCAGATGGGATACATCCAAGGATATTGAGGGAGTTCAGAGACGTACTGGTTGCAACTCTGACAGTCCTGTTCACTCACTCACTGGAGAGTGAAGTGGTCCTGAGGACTGGAAGAGAGCAAATATAGTCCCATTTCACAAAAGTGGAAGCAGGGAGGAGGCTGGCAATTACAGGCCAGCCAGCCTGACTTCGATGGTGGAGAAATTAATGGAATCACTACTGAGGGAAATGATTATGGAATATCTTGAAACCAGTGGCTTACAAGATCTGAGGCAGCATAGATTCATTGGGGGTGATGTCATGTCAAACAAATCTGATAAAGTTCTTTGACTGGGTGACCAGGGAATTAGATCTGGGTGGAGTGGTGGATGTGGCCTACCTATATTTCAGTAAGGCCATCAACACTGTTCCACATAGGAAACTCATAAACCAAAGATGGTAAACTGGGTAAGAATTTGGTTGGGGGATAGGCAACAGAGGGTGGTGATAAACGGAGTTCACTGAGAGGAAGAAACAGTGACCAGTAGGGGGCCACAAGGATCAGTACTGGAACCAAACCTCTTTAATGTCTTTATTGGCAACATTGTAGAGGGTCTAGAAGGGAAAGTATGCCTTTGTTGCAGATGGCACTAAGATCTCCAATAGGGTAGACACTCTGAGAGGGAGAGAGGGATTAAGAGGATCTAAGAAAGCTTGAAAAGTGATCAAGAGTGTGGCAACTAAGTTTTTCAATGTGAACAAGTGCAAAATCATGCACATGGGGTTCAGAAACCTAGGGGTGGAGTACACAATGGGGGGAGTGCTACTGGCAAACTCAAAATAGGAAAGATACCTTTGCTAGTCATATCTGATGACCTAAAGGTGGCCAAACTGTTTGACAAGGCAGTGGGGATAGTCAGTGGATGCTAGGGTGCACAGGAAAGGATAACACCAGTAGAAAGAGGGAGGTGCTGATATTGCTGTATAAATCACTGGTGAAGACCCCACCTAGAGTACTGTTTCCAGTTCCTTTTTTTTTTTTTTGACATTCAATAAATTTATTTAACCCAGTTGGGATCAGATTCATACTACAAACAAAATACGTAGCGGAATATGCTGTTTACATGTCAATAATCCAGCACATAAACAGAGAAAGGTGTATCACAGCATAAAGTCCAGACAATTGGGTTACAATTTCAGTAATATTACCACCCAAACTACCCTCCCCACATCCCCACCTGTCTCTTTAATAACAAAATTCTATGATGACATTAGATATGACATAACAGCAAAAAAATCCCCAATACCATATGCATGGGCAATAATCAAGGTTGTCGGTATGGCATCAATTGTAACAATCCTTAAGTGGAAGACCCTAGATGTACAACAGCAAACATCTCCCTGCTGTCACCCTGGGTTCAGTGTCAGCAAAGTGTATAAAGGATCCCAGATTTGTTTGTATTTGGTAAATGAATATGAAATACTGGCAATAATGCCCTCAGCTTGAAGTACAAACAGGATTTCTTGGATCCATTCCCGATAAGTTGGGGTGGCTTGATCACACTAATGTCGCAGAATAACTTTTTTGGCACAGGCTGTTATTAGGGCTGTATGCAGTTTCTGATTACACGGTAAAGATTTGGAAAACTTACCAAAAATACAAATTTCCAGTGTGAATGCCTGGTCAAGGCACTAAAGGGGATGCATGCAATGTCTGATCTGGTTCCAAAAGGGCCTAACCTTATCATAGTGCTAGAGAATATGAAGTAAAGAGATTCTTTCTTCCTCACACCTGTTACATACATCCTGGGGAAGCCTGCCCATCCTGTGTAATTTGATAGGTGTGTAGAATAAATTGTGCAAAATCTGAAATTGCATAAAACAGTATCTGTCCCATTTTATGTATTTGTAAACTCCTTTCTAAATGCTGGTCCAGTCTTGGGGCTGGTCCTGCCGAGGAAGGGCCAGGTCCCAGTAATAGTGAAATGCCTGTTCACTTTCAGCATGAATGGCCCGAAGCTGTATGTGGAAAAAAAAAAAATACCGCGTGGGAGGTAGGAGATGACAGTAACAGGGGACATATTAAATCACCATAGTCATTGGACCAGAGTCCACATCCCAAATGATTTAAGAGCATATGACGAAGCTGTAAATATTTGAAATACATGGATATGGGCCATCCACGTTTTTGCTGTAGCACTTTGAAGGTAAGAAGCTTGTTAGAAGACAACAAGACTTCTACTGAGAGGGACTCCAGTGTGGGCCAGGTTGACCTGGTCAGCATTTTACCAGCAATGTGAAAATTCAACTTGTTCAGAATGGGCTGTGTAGTATCCTGACAAGGATTTAGGATTAACAGCTGACATAACTGGTGATGTGCACTAAGTGAATATCCAATAGGAGTAGCTTTTAAGGGTTCAGGAATCTTACTGATGGGAATGTACAATAGGGAATTGAGATACAGGCCCTTCTGCTGTGTCAAAAAAAATCCTCTATATCAAGCCATTGGGGAGTATAAAATGGATGTGACATTCCTGAGGTGGAGCAATACCAGAGGTAGAATCGGGAATGGTGTATAGCCAAATAATACAGGTAAATGTTGAGAATTCTTAGACCCCCAGCTTCCCTAGTTCTCAGTTTAACTAGTGATCTATGGGGTGGCTTCCCCTGCCAGAGAAAGTGGGAGAAAAACCTGTTAATCTGCATAAACCAACTTTTAGGGATGGTTAGACCTCGCATAAGAAGGAGGTACAGAATTCTGGGAAGGACATTCATTTTAAGAATGTTCACCCAGCCCCAAGGGGACAAAGGAATTAATGACTAGTGATTGAGATCACTCTGCATTAGGAGAAGTAAGTGATCCAAGTTATATTTTTTGAGTTTAAGTTGGTCAGTACTGAGGTATAAGCCCAAATATTTGAGTTTGTCCTTTACCAAACAGAACCCTAGATGCTCTATCATGGTGCAGTGGGTGGAAGTGTTCAAGGGCAAAAGTTCTGTTTTGGATAAGTTTAATTTATAGTTAGAAAAGGAGCTAAATAGAGTGAATGTTCAATGCCTCTGGTAGAGCGGTAGCAGGAGATGCAATATGTAAAAAGATATCATCTTCATATACTGAAAGTTTGTATTGTGAAGGACCTATATCTATACCCTGGACTTGTGGGGAGTAGTTAATTTTTCAAATTAGGGGCTCAAGGTATAGGTTAAACAAAAAAGGGGAAAGTGGACACCCTTGCCATGTGAGGCCTTTCGGCACCATGCAATTCTGCTTAAAGTTGAACCAGCATAACATTCTGTGGTGATTTGCATATGCAGCCAATGATGCTTTGCATTGTGTGGGCATGTGTGATTTTGTATACCCTTGCCATGTTCCTTGTTGCAAGGGGAAAACTTCGGAGAACACCCGCTGCAAAAAAGACACAAGCTGAAGGTTTGGTATGTAGTATTTTGATCCATGCTATTAACTCTCCCGGCAAGTCATATTTAGGGAGCAGATGAAACCGGTAGTCCCACGAAACCCAATCAAAGATTTTCTCTGCATCCAAAGAAGCCAGCATGGTGGGTGTAGTGGAGTCCCTGGATGTGGAGACAAGATGTAGGATTTTCTGATTATTTTCAGCTAACAGTCTGCCGGAAACAAAATCCACCTGTTCCCTGCTGAGGAGACATTCTCAAACTACCTTTAATCTTGTGGCTAATATTTTTGCAAGTATCTTAATGTCTACATTAATTAAAGATATTGGTCTATAATTAGCCACCGATACAGCATCCCATCCAGGCTTGGGCAAGACAACTATGGTAGCAGCAGTGAGGGAGGTGTTTGTAAGACCAGTCTGGTGGAGGAATTGAAATAACTCCAGAAGGTATGAGGCCAGAAGGTCCTATATTTCTGGTAAAAACTGGTGCAGAATCCGTCCAGACCAGGGGATCTATCCGGCATTAATGTTTCTATAGCTTTTTTAACTTCTTCCAGAGTTAAAGGGGCTTTCAACCAGCTCACCTGTACCTCATTTAATCTTGGTAAGTCGAGATCCTGGGGAAAAGTGTCCAGGACAAAATGATCCAGAGAGGTTGAGGGAGCTGTGTAAAGGGAGCTGTAAAAGGTCTGGAACTGATGAACAATATATTAAGGTGAGGTGAGTAAACAGCCAGAGCCTGACCTGATGGATGGAATAATCCGGTCAGCTTGCTGGCTGCCTAAACGCAGAGCGAGGAGTTTACCCACCTTCTCCCCTTGGTCAAAATATTGGGATTTAGTTCTTAAAAGGAGATGTTCTGCTTTTTTTCCTATGAAGGCATGATACTTCACTCTTAGGGTTTCAAGATGCTCCCAACTCGATGGAGGGGAAGATTCAAAGAACTCTCTCTCAGCTACATGAATCTGTGACAAAATAGAGGCTGTGGCTTGAGACATCTCTTGCTTCCTTCTGGTAGCTAACCTGATGAATTCACCTCTAAAAGCACATTTGAAGGAGCACCAAAGGATGTCCAATTTGGGCATTGTAGACTGACTGAGATGGAAAAATTCTAAGGTAAACAACAGTATTTTTTCAACTATATCTGGACATTTTAATAAGAAATTATTGAGTGCCACATTTTATCTTTTGCAACTGAGGGGGCCAGATTTACCTGCAAGATGACTGGGTGGTGGTCTGAGATGACCTTAGTACTATAACAGCAGGCTAGGACTCCTGGTAGAGCTTCAGTACTTAAAAGGAAAAAATCTATATGGGAGAAGGAATTATGTGGGACAGAGTGAAAGGAATACTCTGTGACATCAGGGAACATAAACCTCCAGGGATCTACTAAATCCAGGGTGTCCATTACCCCATTTAAGGCCAATTGGCTAGATGTGAGGGGTTAGGGCTATATAGGGGATCTATCTATACAGTTGTCTAGGACTATGTTCCAGTTCCCTGCAAGAATTATGGGGAGAGATGACCACTGAGATAGGATACATGGTATTTGAGAGAAGAAAGAGGGGTCCTCAGAATTGGGGCAGTAAACTGATGCAAGGATGACCTCTAGGTGTCCCAATAAGGCCATGAGAAGTATAAATCTGCCCTGGGAGTCAGCAGCCTCTTGGGGAAGGGGGAATGGGACAGATCTGGAGATCAAAATAACTACCCCACATTTACAAGAGTCCAGTCCTGAGCCAAATACCTGGCCTACCCAGAAACATCTTAGAAATGTAATCTGAGCTGAAGGAACATGCATCTCCTGTAAAAAGGTCACATCCACCTGCAGCATATGAAGGTGAGGCAGGACCTTGGCTCTTTTTGTCAGGGATTGGGTCCCTTTGACATTCCAGGAGCAGTATCTATAATTGGATGCCATATCCTTCTGAAAAGATAGTAGGTGTTGTGGGAGACTGATATATGCCATTCAATAAATAGCAACTGCGTGTCATATGCCATCTCATATACCAACCAGAGATGGGCCACCCCAGCCCCCCAACCATCAAACCTACCTCCCTCCAACCCAACTGGAAATAAGAATAAAATACTGTCCCATCTAAACCCTTTATCTAGAAGACCCTCTGCAACCCCCCCAAGACACTGCCTAAACCCCAAACTTGGTGTATGATGTTCCACTTCAACATAGCTAACACCTTGTCCCGCCAATTCCCCCACCCCATGACCTAAATCTACCCCTCACCCATATGTAAGTGAATGTCTCAACAGTAATCAGAGTTGCTAAATTCTAAACACCCTACTAATATCTTAATCTACACAAAGGCGGAAAGTAGCCTCACAAACAGCCCTGAACCTAAGAAAACAGAGCTAATTATGTCTCCCCATACTTAGCAAATCAGAGAGAACTTATGGTACTCTCCTAACATTATTAGAAATTCTGTCTGATGATTCCAGGAAATACAGTTGCATCGCAGACACTGGAGCTACTTGAAAAATAAAATAATCACATGCATTATACTACTCAACTATCTTTAATAAGTAAAGCAGAAGTCCCATGTGCACAAGTTGGAGGATTAAAACCTGTAGTCTAACATCAGCCACTTGCACAAGTGATCCATCCCTCCAAGAGAAATGGATGGAGAGGAAAAATCATCTGCACAAAAGCCAAGGAAGGGAACTCACCCGCATGATGCATAACGGCCTCTAGGAGAAGAGATCCAGGGCAGAACCAAATTGGAAATCCTGAGCGTTAGTTAAAAACAGTCCAAAAAAAGTAGTATGCCTGACCTCTTCTAGGCAATGTCTGGAAACTTGTGCATCTCGAGAAATGGAAAAATCAGGACTGGAGCTCCAGAACACAAAAAAGCTGATCGCATAGTCCTCACTCAGACATCTAAGGATTAACAACACCAAACTGTGGCTCTCACCTGACTGACAACAGCATCATGAACCCGTTGCTTCCTGGAATTCACTGACCCTTAAACAGGTCAGGAAGTTTTCTTTTTTGAGCTACTGGATAGCTGACCCCACTGTTTCATAGGATTGCCAGGTACACTGAAGCAACACTTGCAGGTGAGAGGCATACAACATTTTAAATTTGATGCCTGCAGCAATGAGTTTTACTACCACAAGGTGAAAGGTTGCTCTTTTTTGACAGGTGCCCGCTGGCCAGTCCTGAGATATCCACAACTTGGTACCCTCCCAGAGGATATCTTTTAGGTCCCTGGTTGTCTGCAGCACATATGTGTGGGGGTGTGGCATTGATAGTCAAAAATGACAGTTGGTGGAATCCAGGAGGCAGAAGGAGATGTAGAGGCAATCTGGGTAACCCTACAAATGAGGGGGGGGCCAAAGATTAAAAATAGGGGTAGTGTACAGACCCCCCCAATGGAAGAGGAACTGGAGGATGATCTGGATGAGAACATCAGGGGTCACTGTGGCCTCGGAAAGGGCAGGGTGGTGACCATGGGTGATCTGAACATGCTGGGGGCAGACTGGGGCACTATGACATCCTTGGTGGCCGAGGAGCAGAGGTTGATGGATGTCTTCCAGGATGCCTTCCTAGTCCAGCATGTGGGGGAGCCTACTAGGCATAATCGGATACTGGATATTGTCCTAGCAGAGAGTGACCAGATAAGGGGCCTGGAGGTGAGCAGCCCATTGGTGGGCAGTGACCATGCCATGGTCTGGTTTCTTATGCTCCTGGGGGAGAGGAAATTTGCACTAATACAGAAGTAATAGATTTCAGGGGGGCATACTTTGAGGGCATGGGAAGGATTCTTAAAGGGTGCTTGGATGAGTTAAGACAGGACATGGATGCTGGAGGCTTGTGGAACACCATTAAGAAGGGGGTGCAGGAGGCTTCTAGGGCCTGCGCAAAGGTAAGACAAAAGCAATGTAGGGCCAGTAAGCCATGTTGGTGGACCCGGGAAGTGAAGTAGGGGGTGAGGGAGAAAAAGGCTGCCTATGTGCGCTTAAAGCACTCAAGGCGGGCTAGGGAAAAGGGAGAGTATGATTTCCTGGCTAAGAGGGTCACCAGGGTGATAAGGGGGGGCCAAGTCAAAGAAGGAGGAGCTTAACCTGGCCAGGGATATCCGCAAGGAGGGGAAGAGGTTCTATAGATACAAAGGGGAGAAAAGAAAAGGGAGGGCACAGCTCAGCAGGATTAGAATTGAGGGGGATGAGCGCAGGAAGCTGGGGAATAAGTAGAGGTGCTAAATGAGTATTTTGCCTCTGTCTTTACTGGGGGAAGTGAGAGATCTTTCCAACCCGATGGGAGGGTAGAGGATCCCACTGAACCAGGAGGTCAGTTGGAGTTTGAAGGACTGGATGAGACTAGGGCAAGTGATGGGTCATATCTAGAAGGGGAGGAGAGGATGCATGGGGGGATGGGACGGTGAAATCACAGCAGATAGGGTGAGAGAGGCCCTCCGGTCACTAAAGACTGAGAAGGCACAGGGGGCCAGATGGGCTGCATCCAAGAGTGCTGAAGGAACTGGCAGATGTGCTGACAGCTCCACTGGCCTCACTCTTCAACATTTCCCTGATGACAGGGTGGGTGCCTCAAGATTGGAAGGTGGCTCATGTGGTGCCTATCCACAAGGGGGGGATCCAGAGAGGAGATGGGGAATTATAGGCCTGTTGGCCAGACATCTGCTGTAGGCAAGGTTATGGAGGGCGTTATCAAGGAGAGTCGGGGGGGGCAGCTGGAAAGGTTGGGGCACCTGGATGACAGGCAGCATGATTTTGTTCCAGGGAGGTCATGCCAGACTAACCTGGTGGAGTTTTTCGACTGGGTGATGGTTGTCCTGGACCAACATAGGCTGGTGGATGTCCTCTATCTGGATTTCAGTAAGGTGTTCGATTCGGTACCCACAATGGCCTACTAACAAAGCTGGGGGGGGATGGGGGTGCAGGAAATTGCTCAAGTGGGTGGAAAACTGGCTTATGGGGTGAATACAGCGAGTGGTGGTTGGAGGGATAGTCTCCTCCCCCAGAAGGGTCATCACTGGGGTCCCCCAGGGTTCAGTCCTGGAGCCACTCCTGTTCAATTCCTACTGTATGTCACGGACATAAGGTGGGGTGTTAGGAGTAGGTGGAATCTCTTTGCAGATGATTAAAAACTGGGAGCACTGGCTGATGGGCAGGAGGGGGAGAGAAGCCCTGCAGGGGGATCTGGATTCCCTGGGGGGGGCAAGGAAGTGGGGGTTGAAGTTCAATGCAGGGAAATGTAGGGTGCTGCATCTGGGGGACAGAAACCCGGGACATGCAGACACCCTGGGGGGGGGACCACACTGCAAGTCACGTTGGGCAAGAGGGACTTAAGGACAGTGGTGGACAGCAAAATGAATAACACAGAGAATTGTCGGAAGAACTGCAGTGAAAGCAAACAGGATACTGGGCTGCATAACCAGGGTGATTACCTCCAGGAGGAGGGAGGTGATCCTCCCTCTGTATAATGCCCTGTTAGACTGCATCTTGAGCACTGCATGCAGTTCTGGAGACCCCATCTTGAGAGGACATAGCACTGCTGGAGAGGGTCCAGAGGAGGGTGACCAGGATGATTCAGAGCATGGAGGGTAGGACCTATGAGGCGAGGCTGGAAGAACTCAATCTGTACACATTGGAGGAGAGGATTGACAGAGGGGACAGGATAGAGACTTTCAAGCATTTAAAGGGGATAAATAATGGTGGAGCCAGGGAAGTGTTCAGGCTTAAAAAGGGGGGAACTACCAGGGGGCATGAGTGGAAGCTGGAAAGGGGGAAGTACAGGAGGGAGAGCAGGAGACACTTCTTCACAGAGAGGGTGGTGGAATCATGGAACATACTGCCAAAGAATCTGGTGGAAGAGACCACAGTGGAAGGATTCAAGAAGGGTTGGGATAGGTACAGGGGGAAGCTGAGGCCAGGGAGTGAGCTCCCAGTAGGGGCCTAGCTTCCGAGCAGACACGATAGACCATGGGACCTATTCTGCTGGCTTTTATTATGATACTATAATATTGTTTATTGAGGAAGCTCAAAAGCCTAAAAATAAATGGGCATGGGGGAGAGCTGACAGAGGGTTTAGGGTGCAAAGAACGGTGTGCACACTCCACTATGTATGTGGGGCCATTCAGAGAGGGCCCAGTGATCTGCTGTAATAGCTTTTGGGTGACTTGAATTGGTGCTGTCCCCTCTTTGCCCTCTGGAAGCCTGAAAATTATAAGATTATTCCAATGGCTTCTCCCCTCCAGGTTCTCCAGCTTATTCTCAAGGGAACAAACTTTCTGGCTCAAAAGAATAGTTTTGGAGCCCACATCATCCTTCCATTTTTCCAGGAAGAAAGTTCTGGCTTCTGAATCTCCCATTCTCTTATTAAGATCTCCGATATCAGAGCGCATTGATTTCAGCTCTTCTTTGATCTCTTGAAGGGACTCCTTAAATGGAGTAAATTCTTGGAGAAAACGCTCCTCGGAGAGTGGTGCAGCAACCGGGGTGAGAGTTGCGCTTTTTCCAGATGCTGGACTGTGGGCCTTTGTCTTCTTACTGGATTTCTTCAGTGTCTGTGGAGGCATGTGGCAGAGGCCAGCTGGCCTCATCTCTATTTCATACATGCTAGCAGAATTCAGTAGAAGAAACCACCAGTGTACTGCAGAGATGTTCTGTGAGCAGTTTCTTTGGCAATAATGGTGAGAAGTAGGTAATTGATGGCTAAAATACTTAGTTTGCAGTGGGATGGAGTAGAGAGGAGACGCCAGAGAGCAGTTACTCAGTCAAGAGGATCACATGACTCCCTGTATCCAGTTCTGGAGACCACATCCCTAGAAGGACATAGACAGAGTACAGGCAGGCCAAAGGAGGGCAACTAAAATGGTGCAGGGTCTGCATCAAATCTCCTATAAAGAGAAATTGAAGGACATCAGTATGCACCCCCTGGAGGAAATGAAGGAGAGGGAGTATATGATAGAGACTTTCAAATACCTCACAGGTATACATAAGGTTCAAGAAGGAAGCATTTTTTTGAGAAAAAGATGTTCAAGAATGAGCAGTCATTCTATAAAGATGGGGGGTGTAGTCTCAGGGGTGAGGTAAAAAAGTACTTCTTCATGTGGTGGATGCCTGGAACAACCTCCTAGCAGAAGTTGTAGGGGTAAAAACTGTAGTGTGATTCCAGAAGGCATGAGATAGGCATAAGGGAACCATAGTGGTAAGGAGAGGTGGAAGGAACTGAAGATCAAGTAGGGTCTGCCTTGTTACAGTAGATAAGGAAAATGGGCAGACTAGGTGGGGCAAGTGGTCCTTATCTGCCGTCAAACTTGATGCTTCTATCTTTTAATCTGTGATTGGCCTGAGCTGCTGCACAGAGTGACCAGATGTAGGTGAAGAAAGGATGGCTCTGAGCCTGCATTGTGGGCCACTGAATTGGAGAGTGGTAGGATTGCTCTTGACATCAGAGGACTCATCACCAGGTGCATGCTACCAACTGAAGAATTTAAATAGGCTAACAAGACCACCAGTGGTGCTAGCTCCATGGCAGCTATACTGTCTCCCAAATTTTGTTTGAATAGTCCTTCTGAACTCTATAAACCAAGTCACAACGTCAAGTTACTGACTGAAATTTAGCTTAATATTTTGTTTTCATCCATTTGCAGATTTCCTAACTATGAAGTACGCAAATGAAACGTGAGCCCAGATAAATGCAAGATCAGACATTCTGAAACAACCTGTAACAAAACTACAGACCAACTGACATTGCATATTACTTTGGTTATTATGGAACTTGTACTTAACCTCATTAGTTCTACAAGGTCAGCTTTCTTCTATGTGTTAGAGCTAAATAATGCCAGGACTTTTTGTAGCCGATTTATTCTCCCACAACTGATCAACAGTGGTGGTGGTAGCTGCAGGAGGTTCTTGGATGCTGCTGGAGTGACTTTTTTAAAATGATGGTGTGGGTCATGTTGGACCAACCAGATAGAAGCCTAATTCCATCTGGGAAGTGAGTAAATAAAACTCTTCATGCACCCAGTTCTAATCAAAATTTGTCATCCACACACTTGAGGTGGGAGCCATAAATGCTGGGCATTCTAATTTATTACTAATGAAACCATTTATCTTTACTTTTATAATGAAAAAATAAAGTTGTTTTCAGTTCAGAAATGCTTTGGGCATGTAATTATTACTGAATGTAGTCCATGCATAATATACAAACAGAAAATGTTGATGAGAGCATACAGTTTTGTGTGTGTGTGTGTGTGTGTGTGTGTTACTGATAGTATACTTTCAGTACAACCACATATTAAATATATTTTTAGTACAATGTTGATGGTATGCTTTCAGTACAGTAATCATGTACCAATGGAATGCTGTCACTATAGTAATCATATGCTGATGGCATTTTATCAGTATAAAAATAACAGAATGATGGTATCTTTTCAGGACAGCAATCATATACTGTCAGTACAGTCCTCATATAATAACAGTACATTTGTAGTACAGTATTTTCTATGCTGATAATATACTTCAGTACATCAATCATATACTGATTAGTATACTTAAAAATACTAAACTGTAGACAACTGTAATACGTAATAAGACAAAAAGTACAATGGTAATTTATGCTTTTAATATACTTGGTGTTTTCATACATTATACATTTAAAGTATATTTATTAACTAAAAATTGAACTATACCTTATACTTTTATATTTATTATACTAAATATTGAAGTACACTAAGATATACTAATAATATGCTACGAAAGCAATAACACCAGATAGGGTAAGCAGTATTAGGCACATACCAGACCCTAGGCGTGTGGGCCGTATAGCCTTTGGGCAGACGGTGTTGCCATACTACTCACCCTGGAGGGTATTATTGCACTTAGAAAACGGGCATGTGTGTCAATTTTAAATATGTAATTAAATAACAGAAGAAGTGACTACAAATAAACATAAAGAGCATGAATTTTTTTTTGTAAAGTAGTCCCTCCATTTATGAGCTGTTCTATTTGCTGTTGCTCCCCCTACAGAGGTATTCTGTTCTGCTTACCCCCACACACTACTATCTTCTGAAGAAAATATGGAGTTTCTTTTAAAATTATGACTAGCAGTCTCCTGCCATCATTTGTGTGTATAAATATACAATTCTCCATTCTTTCTGCAAGACTTTTATTATCTTTGGAAGATGTAGCTGTTAGTTGCATGACGTTGCGTGACGGCGTGGTCCATAAAACCAGGAAGTGGAGCAGTAGACATCTGTTGCAAGACAGCAGTGCTCTAAAGCTGATATAGTGAAGACTGTTTATTTTTTTTTAAGCAAAAGAGAAATGTGTGGTTGGAAAGCTGCGAGCGGGTGAGCGGGCGTGAGAAAATATGTGGCACCATTTTGATATGTTCAGATGGCAACACTGTGAATCATCATGAACTCCCACAAGATGAATTATGCTAAGAGCCTTCCTTTTAATTTTTTTTTAGAAAATATTGGCAATGGACTTTTGGGCTGGATTCTGCGGGTATGTACATCTGTGTGTGGGTCATTCTTTCGTCTGCGCTAAGCAAGCAGTAAAACATTGCAGCTGTTATATTTTGAAATTTAGCCTGGCACCATGATACCAGTGAATCTCGCTAAGCAAGAAAAAAATAACATAGTGGCTGGCCAGTTCGGGGGTGCCCAAGAATACTTTAAGTAGTGGGGCTCCCCGAATTGGCCCTAGATTTCTATTGGGCATCTATTGAAAGTTAATGTACCCCCCCCCCGATGTACCTGTTAGCCAATGAAGAAGCTTGTAGTGTCTAGCCCATTTTCTAATTTTTCTTAAGGGACCCCATAATGCAATAATCAACTACAGAATTACTGTATATTTAAGGATTTACTTTTGGTAAATTCAGTATTAAAAAAGTATTAAAATATTTTTATTTATAGTATGATTAAGTGCAAAATTAAGTATTTTTTTATTTTAGGTGTTAATTGAGATTAATTGTTAAATTATGTGGTAAAATATATTTTACAAATTAAGGGATTACTGTTCAAGTGAAAATAAGAATTTACATATATTATTTTAAAAAAAATTAAGGAGTGCAGATTAAGTATACAATCAATTATAAATTCATGCTTACTTTGAGAAATTAAGAGGTATAAATTAAGCACAGCAGTAAGAAAAAAGTCATTAATCTTAAAAAATTAAGCAGAAAAAAAGATTTAAATTGTGCACTCTGATTAAGGATGAACTACGTAGAATTTAAGGATGAAAGAATCCAGATTGTTAAATTCAGTACTAAAATGTATTTAATTTAGGTATTAAGAGATTAAATTAAGTGTAAAATTAAGAATTTAAATATTGTTAATTTTAAGAATTAATGGGTGCAGATGAAGTATACAATGAATTAGAAATGCATGCTTACTTTGATGAATTAAGAGGAAGAAATGAAGCATAGCAGTAAGAAGAAAAGTTTAAATTGTGTGCTATGAATAAGGATGAATCAAGCAGAATTTAAGGATGAAAATCACTTAATTATTCCCTTAATTGTCAATGAAGACTTGTATGGTAGAATTAAGGGATTTTTAAGGTTCAGCATTAAGGAATTCCTTTTTCATGGTGGGATTTTTTTTTTTTTTTCTATCAGTAATTGAAGTTAGGGCCCTGCTGTTCTCAAAGTTCCTGCCACTCAAACTCAAATGGGGGACAGGGATTTTGCTTCATGTGCCCCCAGAGTATGAAACTCCTTTCTCACCCAGGTCCACTCCTCGGCCTCCCACTCATGCCTTCAGAGCTCCTGTGGAATTACTTGAAGCTCTCCTCTGGATGTGGTTGTCCTAAACTGCCATAATTAACTTTTGTCCCTGCACTGGACTTACATGTCCTTCCTTTGGTACCCTTGCACAGGTCCTGCTGATGCATCATGCCTGCTTGGGTTCTGCTCTGCATATAATGTATTTACTCTCTGTTTCAGGTGATGCTTTGACTGTGGCTCTGCTTTTGGGGCTCTGAGCTGTATAGAATTGTATAATGCACTGTTCATAGCCTTGGTGAATATGTATACATTGTGTTCCTATTATGTGTTTACTGACTGCTTGTGTTATGTTCATCTGGTTCTTCCAGATTCTTGCTTAACTTGTATCATGTTGTCCTCTGTATGAACTTGTATTTCATTGTACTCTCCCAGGTCATACCTGAAAATAGGCAAATGTCTTGTCGAGTGTACTTACCTGGTCAACAAAAGCCAAATTAATAAATAAATGAATAAGAATTGTAATAAAAATGATGGTACTTACCAAGAAGATGATAATCCCTCACTCTCTCCTTTGGGGAACATTTCTTGATCTGGAAATGGGAAGGTAATTTGGAATGGACTCTGGTGTTGCATCAAAATGAGTCCCTATAGAAACAGACTGCTGGTTTACTGTAAGTATGCATCTGAATGATGGAAGTGGCTAAACAATGTCATAAACCAGATTTAAAATTCAGATTGAGTATATATATATATATATATATATATATATATATATATATATATATATATATATCATCCTCTGTCAGGTGACTATATGTGGCAGTGGATAAAAAGGGAGCCAGAAATCCCTGCAGTCAGTTGTCAGCCAGCTTTGCTGGTGGAAGGGCTGTGAGGAAAGGTAGAGTAGCAGGGCCGGGACTGGTCCTGTGAGTTAAGTTGATTAATAGCCAGCCCTTACTGAGCTGAATGCTCTGGCCCTAGCCATTTGATCCTGGAACTCCTAGACCATAAGGAGTTTTGCTAATCCTGACATTGTACAGCCAGGAGTTTTGTTAATCCTTACATTGTCCAGCTGCTTTGCTATACATTGCTGGAAGCTGTTGAAGCTGCACTTCAAGAGAAACTTTTTGGAGACTTTTGAAAATAAGAGCTGTGATCACTGAAATTCTGGTCTACTGCAACTTTCATATAAACCACCTGCCACAAGCTCCTGTTAAAGAAAAAAAATTGGAGCCTAACTATGTGGTAAGTAATTGTCATCTCACCCTCACACCCTCAAAAATGAATGAGATAGAGTAGAGTTAGAAAAAAAAATACAAAAAAAAAGAGACTGGCGGGGCAGTGGCTGTCTTTTGTGGCAAAAGCAAAATAAAATTGATTTCTGCACTCTACCGCAGCAGTCTCTTAATGCAGCCTTAAGAGAGTTTTATGCTGAGGTGCATACCACAGCTTGCTCAGAGTACTCATTAGCGAGTTATACCACCCTCTGTGCTGGCTGAATTGACACATATGTAACCCCCCTCTGGGGAGTAACCTGTTGTTCCCCCAGTTTGCTGGGGTTTTCTCCATTCCCCCCAAAAGCAGGCTGTTTTTGCCCCTGCAGGGCATAATTTCTTCACCATGAGCTGCCAGCATGGCAAATTTGGCCAGCACTCGCATTTGCACTCCAGCACTTTGATGTGCCAACTGCCTTTGGGTCAGGCAAACCGGGGAGTTTGTCCATGGTCCCAGTGCCCCTTCCATGTCTTTGGAGACTGGAGACCAGCAAGGGATCGGGTAGAAGCTTGTGGGAGCAACAAGAAGGGAACTTAGACAATGGGGCCATTCGAAGTATATGAATATTAATGAGTGGCCCCATTAATGAAAATGAGATGCTGCCTGCCACCTGGGGGGATAGTTGTGGCAGCAGTGACAGCAAAATGATTGGGGCCCCCACTATGAGAGTGGGCTCCTTTGAGAGAGGACCTTTTGGGCTACAATCCAATGGGACACTGGAGTAAATAGCCCAAAGCACTGGGCTGCACTGGGTGTAAGAAGGGGAGAGACTGCACAAACTGAAATTGAGTCCATGAAGCTGGATGGGAGCAGACATGTTTATGACCCTTAATCCCTTTTCTTCCTAGGCAATCAGTGATCTAGGTGCCTAAAACTGTGACAGAGTGACTCCTGAGAAAAGGAGGGAACTAATTCTGGTGTCTAGATCATGCCCCAATAAACAAGCAGGAACTATTTAGCACTATGGATATCAAGTATTGAAAGGCTTCAGCAGCCAGTCAGAGCGTTGGGATTTCGGCTGATACAGTAAGGACTTGCTGGGATTTCTTCAGTCTGTTGCTGGGCTCTGTATGAATCAGAACTGTAGAGTAAGAGCAGACTGTGGACTTCAGGGGCTTATCCATGCCCTAATCTGAAATATGTATTTGCTGAAGGATTCCCCAGGTGCTGGAAACAGGACTGGATTGTGAAGGGGAAAAGAGAGAGAGAGAGAGACCGAACTGATTTCTTGTTTCCCTGGGCACTGAGAAGTTGCTGAATGAGTATTGGGAGAAACTATAGGTGGCAGATGCCTTGCACTGGGAAACAAGTTAACTGAAATGACTGAGCAGATTATTTGAGCATTACAGTTGCTGCTGAGGGGTCACTAGCATGTGTGGACAGCAGCTGCATTGCTCTAGAAAGAGGCAGAGTGTCTCAGGTCGTGGGGCACTAGCCAGAAATTGTGTGCCCAGAGTGAACTGGTAAAAGTGGCTGAGATTGGCAGACTTGCTGCAGCTGAGTAAAAGAGTTTGGACACTGAACGTGTGGACTGGTGTGCGGGGGGGGGCTGTCTTTGCTAAATTTACCTCTGTTGTATTTCAATGACACAGACTGAATCAGAGGCTAGCACCTGCTAAAACTGGCACTGGACTTCAGTTGAGTGACTGCCTATAACTTTTCCAAGTGAGAACTGAGTTCAGGGACTGCAGGAGGACTCCCCTCCACCATTTGGAAGTCCTCACCCTGAGCCAAGTGGAACTGACTAACCCCTCCCAAGTAAGACTCACTGTCTCAGGAGGTCATGGTTCTTGTACCCAAGTGCTAGGACACTCTGATCTGGGAGATGGGCTATGAAGCTGGGAAGGGATCACAGATCTCCAGGTAGAAGGTCACCTGGAGGCCAGTGACCATCACATGGTAGGGTTCAATTTGGCCACTACATCTAAATCATCCCATTCCAAGGCAAAAATATGGGACTTCAGAAGAGCTGACTTTGATAAGATGGCCAACAGAGTTAAGTTAGCCCTGGCAAAAAGAAACACAAGTGAGGGGGTACAGGCAAAGTGGGCCAGCATTAAGGAAGCAATACTTGAAGCAACATCCCATTGTGTTAGACAGAAAAGGAAGTGCAAAAGAAGAAGGAAACCACTTTGGTTCTCAAATACAGTAGCAGAAAAATTCAGAGTTAAAAGGCTGGCCTTCAGGAAATATAAGATAACACAACGGGATGAAGATAGGGAGGCATACCAAACTGCCCTAAGGGAAGCAGGGAAGGCAGTAAGGCAGGCAAAGTCCCAAACTGAGGAAACACTAGCACAAACAGTAAAAGAAAGTGACAAGACTTTCTACAGATACATTAGTGAAAGGAGAAAGTCCAGAGGGGGTATTACTAAGCTCAATGAAGAAAAGGGGGCATGTGAGGAGGAGGACCATGTAAAAGCATCTATCCTAAATAGATACTTTTCCTCAGTGTTTACTGAAGAGATGGTAGGGCAGGGCCCACAGCTCAGCACCATCGACACGGGGGGGAGGGAGGTGAGCACTACTCTCTTCACAAAAGAAAGGGTCCTACAAGAGCTCACTAAGCTCAGGGTGGATATGGCAATGGGATCTGATGGCATACATCCCAGGGTACTTAAGGAGCTAATGGTGGAACTAGCAGAGCCATTAGTAGAACTGTTTGGTGAGTCTCTGAGCACAGGAGAGGTCCCAGAAGACTGGAGAAGGGTTCATGTGATTCCGCTCCACAAAAGTGGTAGCAGGGAGGAGGCAGAGAACTACAGACCAGTCAGGATAGTGCAACACCTGGAATCCATGAGGGCACAGGATCCAAGACAGCATGGGTTTACAAAAGGAAGGTCCTGTCAAACTAATCTCATAGATTTCTTTGACTGGGTAACCAGAGTGGTGGACCAAGGGGGAGCAGTTGATGTTGACTACCTTGACTTCAGCAAAGCTTTCAACACTGTTCCACAAAGAAGATTGATAAATAAGCTGGGTAGGCTCAAGTGGGGTCAGAAGATGGTCAACTGAGTGGCAAACTGGTTGACGGGCAGAAAACAGATAGTGGTGGTAAATGGTATACATTCAGAAGAAATGCAAGTCACAAGTGGGGTACCTCAGGGATTAGTCCTGGGGCCAGTCCTCTTCAATATCTTCATTAGTGACCTCGCAGATGGACTAGAGAGCAAGGCTTGTCTGTTTGCAGATGACACCAAGATCTGCAACAGAGTAGATGACCCAGATGGGGTGGGCAGAATGAGAAGAGATCTGGATAAACTAGCAAAATGGTCAGAAGCGTGGCAACTGGGATTTAATGCAAAGAAGTGCAAGATCATGCACATAGGGAAGAGAAACCCTGAAGCCACCTATAGGCTGGGAGGGGAGTTGCTGGCAGTCACAAAGGAAGAAAGAGACTTGGGCATCATCACCACCGATGACCTGAAATCATCCAAGCAGACCTCTAAAGCAGTAGGTAAGGCTAGGGGGATGTTAGGGTGTATTAGTAGGGGTATCACAAGTTGTAAGAGGGAGGTAATAATCCCTCTGTACAAGACACTGGTTAGGCCCCATCTGGAGTACTGCATGCAGTACTGGAGGCCACACTTCACAAGGATATTAACCAAATTGAGGCAATCCAGAGAAGGGCAACTAAAATGGTGCAGGGAATGCATCAGAAGACATATGAGGACAGATTAATGGAGCTCAATATGTATACCCTGGAGCAAAGGAGGGAGAGAGGTGATATGATCGAGACATTCAAACACCTTAAGGGCATTAACAAGGTGAAAAAGTCTAACATGTATAAATATAAGAAAAATAACAGGACAAGAGGACACAGCATGAGATTAGAGGGAGACCGATTAAGGGGGAATGTGAGGAAATTCTTTTTCGCAGAAAGGGTGGTGGATGCATGGAATGGCCTAACTCAGGAAGTGGTGGCTATGAATACAGTGCAGGGCTTCAAACAGGCATGGGATAGGCATAAGGGAGCAATACAGATGAGTATGACTAGATAGACCACTGACAGAGCAAAGGCCAATAGCACATTTATAAGGTAGAAAAAGAAATGGGCAGACTGGATTGGCCTTGCGGTCCTTATCTGCTGTCAACTTCTATGTTTCTATGTAAGCTGCTCCCTGGTCTGGGCCTTCTAGGGCTGGTGTTGTCCTGCTACAGTGCTGTGCACCAGGCCAGAAGTGGCTAAAGGTGACAAGCAGACAGAACTGCAATCAAGGTGACAAGCTGCAAGATCCTCAAGCAAGTTCCATCTGGGCGGAAGGATCCTGGCTGGCTTGGTTCTGAGTTGCTGCACTAGAATTCGAGGAACTCCACTTTCTCTTGGCACGGAGGTCAACTAACTGAGTACCCAGGACCTGGTTCCTGGGAAGGGTCAAGAAGGAAATTGTTTTTGTCCAATTTAAAGTTCAAGCTTCATTATTTCAGGGCCCCAACAGCTGGCCACCCTGTGGCACTGAACAGGCATGCAACTGGTGGGTACCCCTAGGGATAATTCAGGGGGCACTGGTACCAGTGGGGGAGAGCTTGGCCTGTGGGCCCACACAATGGAAAATGGCATATCTCACCAACTCTTTTTGCCTTCACAGCAATCTCACATCCAGGTATCCCTTCCCCCAAATAAAGCTATGAATTTATAGTGTTAGTGAAATTCATTGCATGCACTTATTGTTGAAATATATGGTTTATGGTGGGACAAGGTACAGGGTCACACGATGTCTAGAGCTGTTTGAAAGGGGAGGTGGGTAAGCACAGCATCCCAGTTGGCTGGGCCAAGTGAATATCTGGCCCACTGATACTTTCTTTACTATGGATGGAGGTACTGTGCTATCTTTCACTTTTTCTGGGAACAAACCCCCAAAAGTCACAATAGCAGGACCCCTGCCAGGTATCAGAGACTGTCAGTGGGGGGGGGGGTTGCTCACTGGCATATGACACCAGGGCTACACATAAATTCAGCAAATGTAGACAGAGTAATACACATTATAAGTGACCCCTTATTTTCTTCAAGCAAAAAGGTGTTTGTACTGAAAAAGTACAGAAAAACACAGACATATCTGCTTTCACTTTTCAAGATCAGGAAAGGCCCGTGACCAACTGTGGCAGTTGCAGATACAAAACAGCCTGCCTCAGCACTGCTTGAAGCTGGAAGTTGTCAGCAGATGGAACTCCACTTTATTCATGGCAGAGAGGTTGTATGAACAATACAAAGCCATCTCAGAATATCTTGTTATGCACACTAGCCGTGACAGTTCCGGGGCCTCCATGTCTATGACGACTGAACAGTAGCGCCTCATGGACTCTGTAATAACAATTTTGCGGCCTTTTGAACATGCCACACAGGCATCGAGTGGCAAGTCTGCCTCCATTAGCCAATCAATTCCACTGCTGCGGGTGCTGAGGCAGACATTGGTGAACGTACAGCACAGCCTTGATGTTGCCGGAGACGATGGTAGCAGTATGTTGCTGCAACACATGCTGACAGTATTCAACCAGAATCATCACATTGTGAGCATTCAGCGTAGTGACAATTTTGCCATAGCAACAATGCTGGACCCATGAAACAAACTTGGAATTGCATCAGTACTGGAGAGAGGGCCTAAACAGGTACAAAATATCGGTGGTCAGCTGGTGCGCTTGGTCCATGGGGCACAGAAGTCATGTGCCATGGTCAGCAAACCTCAGCAGCATAATCCGGCTGAAGGTGTACCTGGAGGACCATCAAGCATATCCTACAAGGGGAAGGGGACTGCAGTTCCAGGTGGTCTGTCATCCAAAGTGGCTGGTGTCAACCTCCTTTGGGAGGCTTTGTCCCAAGTGGGTATTTGTGAAATAAATGATTTGGGAGAACAGGATGATGCATCAACAACTAGACTTAGTGCAGCACAGAGAATGGTTGAGTCATATTTGTCTGAAAACAGGCATCTGATGATAGCTAAAGATCCTCATGTACTGGAGTGGAAAGGTCGGTGAATGGCCAGAGCTGACTGCAGTGGCACTGAAGTACCTCACATGCCCACCCTCCATTTTAAGTGTTGAGAGGGTATTCAGCTCAGCAGGTGCAATAGTCAGGGATCATCGGACACACATGTCTCCTGCAAATGTTAGTTTGCTAACATTCATTAAAATGAATGAGAGGCACATACCAGCATAGACTGCAACCTTGGTATTTGTACCCCAGCCTAGTCATGCTGGTCTTGCTGATGTGGAAATGGAGCATCCTGGTGGCACTGGCAGTAGTTGCCTGAAACGGCCCACCGCTGACGTAGATGAAGACACAATGGAGAAACAATTTTCCCATGATCAGACTTCAGACATCGATGACTGCGAGGGCAGCTTTCTTTATGAGGTAGATGATGTGGTTAATGTTAGCAGGTTTTAACTGAAGTTTTTAAAAGGCAGTGTGCCCCCCCAGACCACCACTACTGGGACTGATGTTAGCCACTGCCACCACTGAGCCCGAGTCTGTCCGCCCCCTGGACCACCACCACCACCAGGACTGATGTTAGCCACTGCCACCACGGAGCCCGAGTCTGTCCAGACCACCACATCCATCAACTACAGACACAAAGCTTCTTAATATTTAAACCATAAAGTGAGTATGTGTACTCATGTTGGTTATGCTGCTTCACTTCCTTTAGTTGTTTGTTTTGTTTTCTGCAGCTTTTCAGAGCCGCAATGGTAGAACACATGCGGTACACTTATTTTGTTTCTTTTACAGGGTAACAAAAAAAGGCTCCATCGCTAAAACTCGTTGAGAATGGTACTGTAGCTGTACTGTACAGAGAGGAAGGGATGCAATATCCATGAAAAATTTATTCTGGTAAGTATGAAGATTTTATTTCATCCATTTCATTGTTTTGGAAAGACTGCAGCAAATAGTGCACATAGGTTGTGTTAGTTGACAAGATATGGGTTTGAAATGTAACTTGACTGTAGATTGAGATTGAAGAACCCAGGGAGGGACAAATAACAATTAAGTTATAAGAAGTCATTCATTTCTTTTTTTAGGAATCTTCCAGATGCTTTGTTGTTCTATTAAAATGGCCTTATCCAAAAAGTTCTTCAACATCAGGCACCCCCTCCCCCGAGCTTGGGCACACATGCAACACGCAGAAGTCGTTTCACTAGATGACCATGACCAACATTTACAACCAGACTCCAGAAGGATGCTGATGAAATCTGTGAAGTAGTAACAAAATAAGAAACCATTACAGACAAACCTGCAAATATGATTCCCCCCCCCACCCCAAAAAATACATACCTACATGTGCTTGAGAGTTATCCGTTTCCAATTTCAGTGCAAACAAATTCTCATTGAGCACTGGAATGAGCACATAAATAGTTTCTATGTGACCTGTGATGCAGAACAATACCATGAGTATATGTCCATGTCAACCCCCCTCCTTACCTACAAAATACACAACCATATATCTATACATATATCTACTCACCAAGGCTACTATTAGTGTGCAGCCAAACGGTACCCTTCAATCCAGTTGAGATGATCACATTGCATTTGCTCGAACTGTCTCGCAGAACACATTGGACCAGCAACACGACGCTCACAGTCATCATTTTATACTGGCGTATGTGCTGAAACACTCTCATTCCACTGTGTTACCACATGTCAATTTTCTGCACACAAGGAGGAAGGATGCATTTTGGGCCTACAGAAAAAATCTGGGACTATGTGCCACCACTGCACGCATGACTGAGTGTGCCATTAACTCTGGGGGACTTTGAATGTGCTGAAACACTCTCATTCCACTGTGTTACCACATGTCAATTTTCTGAACACAAGCAGGATGCATGTTGGGCCTACAGAAAAAATCTGGGGACTTTGTGCCACTTTTGTGTGTTCTGTGATTGTTTCTGTGAGCTCATGATGTCATACTGACATTTTTACAATTAAAGCAGCATTGCAGGAATGTCCTGACAGTTTTGAACTGTACTTTTGTATGCTACTTTACATTGCCACAGCCACCACTAGTTACCTCTGAGTCGTGACTTGAATGATCTGCTTCTTTTCACAATTTATGTCTACTTTACTTACTTGACTACTTTTTTTCATGTATGAAAAAAAAAAAAATGAGCACACCTTCCAATATTGCTCGGACCAGGTTTGTATTTATTTGCAGCTGCTTTTCAATAACTATTGTTCCGTGGTGTCATAAAACACTGCCTGCTGCATAACTGTTAATTAACAACAGAAGTGATATATAACAACTAATTGATGTGATGGAGAAAAGCAGAGGAAAACAATGACAAAGACCTGGTCAGCACCAGTTTAAAAGGAATGCACCTTTCATTATTTCATATATGAAAAAAGGTAGTACAGCAGACTCAACTACTGCAAATTCTCATATCATTCTAGTCAGTCAAGATGTAAGTAAAGGAAGTTGTAACAGCATTAAAAAATATAGGTCAGAGTTCTCAACAGATTGTTGCACTGCTGCTTTACAGAGATTCACCACATTAGATAGTTATGGTGATTCACATAAACTAATATGTGGGGGCATTACTCCCACTGGAATATTTCTTGCTTCACAGAGTGCAATATATTTCTGTGAAAACCGCCCATAATTTCATTAGTGTGTCAAGTGATGGAGGAATTACTGATCAGAAAAGCTACCCACATTCTGCCCCCCTTTCTCAGCAATGTTGGGATGTGATGCCAGAGGGAGCACAGGTGCATGCTCCACTATAGTGAATGTCTGGCAGCTATCCCAATGTTTCCTTATGTTATAAGGTTGACTTTATGGTGAAATGTGAGAATGTTTCCACTAACAAGGCTCTTCTTACTGGAAATGTGTTCATACGTTTCATCACAAACTGACCATTATAACAAAAAAACATTCAGAAAGCTGCCGGACAATCAGATATTCACTGTAAGGAGTACGCACACGCACTCTCCCTGCCATCACAACCTAACATTGCTGAGAAGGGAGACAGAATGTAGGCAGATTTTCAGAACGGGAATTCCTCTGTCATGTGACACACTGTAATGAAATTATGGGTGTTTTTCCACACAAATGTATTGCACTATGTGGTGCAAGAAAGATTCCCCTGGAAGGGAAAATGTGTATGATTAAACAACAACAAAGAAAATACACAAAAATAGTACAACACAGTAGTGGGGTGGGGTGGGGGGCAGAAAACAATCCTCTAGCTTACTGTGGCCATGGGATGTCATGGTGGTCCAGCAGCAGGTGCAGCATTGAAACTATTTGCTGCTGCTGTTCTATTCTGTTCACCTGCTGCTGCAAAGCACCGAACCACTCATTGTTTTCTTCAAGAGCTGCCCACACCAGGGCAATGTCAGCCTCTGTTGCAGGGACTGTAGAGGGGTCCACTGCAGCAGGGAATCCAGGTAATGGGGGTGGTGGTGGAGAGGGTGGTGCTGGTGGCTGTGGTGGCAGTGGAGCAGCTGCTGTACTAGCCCTCCTCCTGCTGCAGTGGTGACGAGGCACAACTCCCACTCCAGCAGCATCCTCAGCCACTGCCAAGGAAGGACCAACAGGTGGATACCTGGCCCCTTCCGTGGCAGCCTGCCACTCTGTCCTGTGGTGGTTCAGCATGTGGGTGCACTAGCCACTGGTCCCCAATTGTGTCCCATGGGGGCCAAGGTGCATCAACACACCACACAGATGGCACACCACTACTATGCTGTCACTCCCTACAGAGTCAAAAAACTCCCACATTGGGGAGTGGCGGGGGGGACCAGACACAGTCCTCATATGAGTACAACCACCTACATTTTCCAGGGCCACCTCCTGTGGCTGGGGAGGTGGTAGAGGAGGTGCTGCTGGAGTCCCTACAGCTGCTGCTACCGGTGGTGGTGGTGGTAGTGGCAGTGGCAGAGAAGGTGGATGCACAGCAGCCACCAATGGTACTGGTGCTGCTGCTGCTCCTGTTGCTTCAACATGGGGGGAAGCAACACCCAGGAGTCGGGAGTGGTTTAGCATGACACTACTGCCCCGCCCCCCACAGGTCTACACTCCCCTCTGACCGTGCCCACCGGCCAGCGGCAACTCACCTGCTCCTGGGTCCATCTTGATACACACAAGTTCCCAGGCTGACACACACACAGTCAGTTACACACACAAAACAAAACAAAACTTATAAAAAAAAATTCACTAATAAAAAAAACCACAAATACAAGACAAAAACTAAATAAAGATATAGCTTTTAAAAAAGCTGTTGGTTTTCTTCTGAAATGCAAGTGGCAAGGCAATCAAGTACTTTAGCTCCTAGTCTCCTCTCACAATGTTTTCTCCCTCTACAAATGTAAAGGAGAAAGTGAAACTGCTTCTCTGGCTCCTTTCCTTCCTGCCTAGCTAAAGCATGTGATTTCCAGTACTGTAAGCCATGTGATGTGATGTGGGGGGGGGCTGCCTATTCTCTTCTCACTTCGCCTTACTTCGCGTTAAGGCATAATGGCAATGCAAAGTGGTAATAATAATGATGCGAAGGGAGCACTTTGCAGTGTCCACTTCGTGTTGTGCTCTGCTAACGCGCAGTGGTCACTTGGCGTCCACTTCGCTGGTGGATTAAAAACTTGCTGCATCTCTACTCATCACAGCAAAAGTATGCTCCAAAGTGTGTTTTTAATCAAACAGCCATCTACCAGCAAGTGGTCTCCTTGGTACTTCAAGAAAGCACTGTCTCTTAATCAGGGGGCAGAGCCACAGAGTTACCACTTGCATATTTATAGCATGAGCTCTCTTAAAGTGACAATTACCAAATAATGTTTTGTATAATGAAAAAATATATAAAACTTCCAGAATACATCCTTGAAATATAGTGTTTCTCTAAAAGTGGTGCTTTGACATTTTAGCAACTATAATATATATATATAAACACTATAAGAATTTCAAATCAAAGATGCTTTAACTCAACATTCCTCACAATGTTTCTCAGTTACAAGGGGGTTCTTGCATATCTTAATAGACAAAAGCGCTACTTAATGCTTAAAAATTCACTAACAAACATGGGAATCAAGGCTGGGCTTGCCAGAAAGAAGTAGTCAATAACATTGCAGCTTGTTACTCCCCGATATGAGCCACTGTTCTGCAGATCATAGAAAATGGAGGAAAGATGTAACCCTTCAGATTGCTCTGGTCCTGAGAAAGACATTCATATCAGTGGCTTGCAGATCTGGTATCCAGCTGTAAAAGATCAGGAGAGAGTCGCGAGGTGTGAAGTAAATAGATCAACTTCCAATGGTCCTCGACGAGAGAGTAATACGAGGAACACATCCCTCCTGAGATGGAAATCACTGGAATCCACTAAGTAGCTTGAGTTCTAGTCCGCTGCCATGTTAGAGAAGACTGGGATATACTGAGTCTGGTTCTGCAATTTGTGTTTCAGATGGTAATGCCAGAACCTCTGGGCCACTACACAGAGCTGGAGGAACTTTGTCCCCCAAACTTGATGTAGCACACCACTGCTACATTGTTCACCTTCAGAAGAATTACCAAGCCACCCTGCCCTTGGAAAAACTCTGGCTTGTAATCAGTGCTGCCAGGAGTTCAAGCACATTGATATTTATTTGTGTACCGGGTAGGTGTGCTGATCCAAAGGACCATTTTCAGGCATGACCCAGGCCATAGAGATGGCATGTGAATAGTACAGACAAGGGTAAATACAGACAATTCAAATTACCTATTGGGATAGTTAACAAAAGCAATTACATTGTGTTACATTGGAAGCAGCAGTTGAAGTAGAGTACAAATAAACTGCAAGGGTACAGAGGTAGATGATAAATAACCAGAACAAGTGCAGAGTTCAGTGACAAGATTACGCGAGCATTTAAAAGATAACACATTGAGGAACTTGGGACAAACCTGACTATGGTCAGAAGAGGGGAGAGGACTCACTTAAGTCACCTTGGTGGGCACTGACAGCTGGATTCAGCCAGGAGCCATGTTTTGAAGTGGGTCTTGAAGGAGGTGTGCGAGTCCAGGGAGTGGAGGGAGGCAGGGAGTTTGTTCCAGAGGGTGGGGGCAGTGATGGAGAAGGCACTGCTGCCCAGGAAGGTGGAAACTCTGGAACTGCCAGTGGAGGGACAGTGGACTGCCAGAGGGTGCAAGAGACTGGTTTGCACTTAAGCAGAGAGTTGCAAGGGGACAGGTTGCCACTCCTGGTGGCATTGTCTACTAAGCATCCTAGTGCGTAGTTGTATCTGCCTTGTAGTGGGATCCAGCCCAGGGACTCGTACAAGGTGTAGTGGTGGGTGGAGTTGGGAGCAAGTAATGCAAACCTACAGATGCTGCTGTTGTAGGTAGTACTGAATTTTGCAAACAGGCTAGCAAAAGTTTGCCAGTAGATGGGGGCACTCTAGTCAAGTAGGGGGAGGAGATTACCTAGGACTATGGCTAGGCATGCTTCTGAGGTAAGACAGTGTTTTAGTTGGTAGCCTACCCCAGTTTTTGGTTTATGCATCTAGCTATGGTGTTGATGTGTACATCAGAAGTGGGAGGGGGTTCCAGGGTGGCACCCAGGTACTTAAATTTGGGCACATTCTGCAGAGGGCAGCCTTTAGGAGATATAACCATTAGTGAAGAATTAGTTTTGGTGAGTTTTGCTAGGTTGGGTTTAGATCCTAGAAGCATGGCCTTGGGTTTTTTTTTTTTTTTTGCCTTTACTAGGAGCCTATTCATCTGGAACCAGTTGGGGGCTGCTCCACAGTTTTGTGTGTGAATGGTGGATAGAGTGGAGAGGGATTTGTCACTGTGTAAATGTACTAGATCATCAGCTTTTAATAAGGCCCCATAGGAGAGGCAATCAGCAGGTAGGGAGTCAATGAATAGTGAAAATAGTAGAGGGCCCAGGATGGAACCCTGGAGGACACTAGTGCACACAGCCAATGGCATTGAAGTGGTGGACCTGATGCGGACTGTTTCAGTTCGACCTGAGATGTAACTTTGAAACCACAATGCAACATCTATTGAGCAGCCAAGGTGCAGCAGTTTTGTGTGGAGTAGGCTATGGTCGACCAGGTCAAATGCCTTTGTCATGTCAACAAAAATGGCACCTGTGATCTTGCCAGTATCCATGTTTCTATAGACATGTTTGGTGAAATCAATGGGTATCCATGTTCCTGTAGTTATAGAAGAATGACTTCTCCTCTGACCACTTGCTGCCATGGTATTGCCTTGGCACCAGACACCCTAGTCACATAGACTGGTATCCAACTCTATCATGAGTTCTGGTACATTCCAGAAAATGGCTCTCCGATTCCACATGTCCATCTGGCAAATCCCCCAGTGAATATCACTGCGGGCTGCTTGGGAGAGACACACTGGGGAGTCAAAGGAGCCTGAGAGTCTTAAGGCCTCAATCTTGCACTGCTTGAAGGAGCAATAATGGAGGGGAGCTGGGAAGATGTCTTGGATGGACAAGGAGATGAGACTGATAACTCTGGCTAGGTCCTGAATTGTGGCTGGCTCCCTCTTGAGGAGCTTGTGTAACTCCTTCTTTATGCCCGTGACCTTAGCCAATGGCAGTCTGAGGCAGGCTTCAACTGATTCTACCTCAAACCCCAAGAAAGAGATCACCTGAAAGGGGGACAGGATTGACTTGTCCTGATTGATGACAAAGATTAGGTATTCCAGCAGGGGGATGGTTAGGTAGAGATACTGTACTTCACTAGGAACAGAGTGTCTCAATCCATAATCAAGAAGTCATCCAGGTAAATCATAAGCCTGACACCCGCGGCCCTGAGTCAAGCCACCACTGGATACAAAAGCCTCATGAAGCACAATGGGGCTGTGGATTAGCTGAAAGCAAGCAAGTGACCTGCCAAGGCACCCATTCTCATGAGAACCTGAGCCACCTGAGATTGTCCAAATGGATGGAAACTGTTAGGTAAGCACCCTTGAGGTCCAGATGAACCAATCAATCAATTTCCTTTGATGTGGGTGTCTTTGATAAGATGGATACCCTCCATCATGAAATGCCTGTAGACAACATAATGACTGAGGTCTTGCAAGCTGATGATGAGCTGATGACCTGCATCTTTCTTGGGAACCAGGAAAATTGAACAGGTTCAGCCTTGGAGCCCCAGTGAGGGACACATTACAGTATGGTATACATAGATACATAGATACATAGACAGTGTCGGCAGATAAGGGCCTATGGCCCACCCAGTCTGCCCATTTGAGCTTGTAAGTTCAGTTTGTTTTCCTAGAAGTCTGTTTCCCCTTACCCCTGCCCTCTAGAATTCCTTTATGTCTATCCCATGCATTCTTAAATCCCGTGATTGTTTCAGCCCCCACCACTTCTCTGGCAGGGTGTTCCACTTGTCCACCACCGTTCTGTGAAGAAATTCTTTCTCATGTTTCCTCTGAATCATCCTCCTCCAACTTCATCCCATGCCCTCTAGTCCTGAAACATCTTTTTCGCTTAAAAATAGTGTTTTCCTGCACCCTGTTCCTCCCTGTAAGATACTTGTATGTCTCTATCATATCCCCTCTCCCTCCTCTCCTCCAGGGAGTACATGTTCAGTTCCTTCAACCTGTCTTCATAGGACTTGTGATGCAACCCATGCACCATCTTTGTTGCCCTCCTCTGAACCTTCTCTACCCTGTCTATGTCCATGCGGTAGGTATGGTCTCCAGAACTGTACACTGTACTCCAGGTGGGGCCTCACTAGTGTCTTGTATAGCGGAATTATGACCTCCCTTTTCTGCTGGTGATGCCCCTGCCTATACATCCCAGCATCCTATTTGCTTTACCTGATGCCTTGTCACACTGTTTCCTACCTTGAGGTCATCAGAGATGACAACCCCAAGATCCCTTTCCTGCTTGGTGCATGCTATATCCTCACCCCAACTGATATATTGTGCCAGGGTTTTGTGCTTATATGCATTATCTTGCACTTCTTTGCATTGAATTTCAACTGCCAAACCCTTGACCATTCTTCAAGTTTCTGCAGGTCCTTCTCATTCTGTCTACAACCCTCTGGTGTGTCTACTCTATTACAGAGCTTTGTGTCATCAGCGAACAGTGAAATTCTGCCTTCTAGATCCTGTGCAATGTCACTGATGAAGATGTTGAATAGGACCGGTCCCAGCACTGATCCCTGTGGTACCCCACTGGTTACTCTTCCCTCTGTGGAGTGACAGCCATTTACCACCACCCTCTGTGTCCTGCCACCCAGCCAGTTACCTACCCACCACACTACTGTCCTGCCCACACTATTCCCCAGTTTGTGTAATAGTCTTCTATGTGGCACAGTGTCAAAGGCCTTGCTGAAGTCCAGATAGGCCATGTCCACTGCCCTCCCCTGATCCACCTCCCTAGTCACCCAGTCAAAAAATTCAATGAGGTTGGTCTGACATGACCTCCCCCTGGTGAAACCATGTTGCCTTGGGTCCTGTAGTCCATTGACAACCAGATGTTCCACCAATCTCTCCTTCAGTAGTGCTTCCATGATCTTTCCCACTACCGAGGTGAGGCTGACTGGTCTGTAGTTCCCTGCTTCCTCTTTGTTCCCACTTTTGTATAAGGGACTACATCTGCTGTCCTCCAGTCTTTGGGTACCTCCCCTGTTTCCAGTGATTGGCTGAACAGGATAGCCAGAGGTTCAGCCACCACCTCTCTTAGTTCTTTAAGGACCCTGGGGTGCACCCCATCTGGCCCCATTGCTTTATCAGCTCTTATTACTTCCAGTTCCTTCAGGACCCTTTCTCGTGTAAAGGGACTTGTGTCCATTTCTGCACCATTCTCACCCCTTATACCCCTTCAGACCCATTATTACCCCTCTTTCCTTAGTAAAGACTGAGCAGAAATACCTGTTCAATATGTCAGCTTTATTGTTGTCATCTCACGCGGCTCCCATCCTCCCCTTAAGTCTCACTATCCCTCCCTTTGTCTGTCTTTTTCTTATGTACCTGTAAAAGGTTTTGTCCCTTACCCACTGATTTTGCAATGTGTTCTTCTGTCTGAGCTTTGGCTTCCTTTACTGACTTCCCTGCCTCCTTGTTTCTCCTGGTACTTCTCCCTATCCCTTCTGCCTGTGTCTTTTGTATTGCCTGAATGCAATCTTTTGGTTTTCACTTTCTTGCTACCTCTTTGGAAAATCATAATGGTCTCCTCTTCCTTTTCCTCTTGCTAACCTGCTTAATGCATAATTCTGTTGTTCTTATAATCACTGTTTTAAATACTGCCCACTGTTCCTCAACCCCTGATTCCTGTCCCATTCCCCTTAATGCCTCTTTCAAGTATCTCCCCATTTTCCTAAAGTCTTCCCCCCTAAAATCCAGGATACGTGTTTTTGTGTGGTTTGGTTCTGCTCTTTCTGTGATTTCAAACCACAATGACTGGTGGTCACTGTTACCCAGGTGCTCCCCCACTGTTACCCCCATCACACTGTCCCTGTTTCTTTATCTTTGAAATAAAGGGAGTCCAGTTCTTGGGAAGTCAGTGTAGTTTTTTCCTTGGAGAAAGAAGGGGAATGACCCGAAGAGGAGGACACAGGTGGGTTTCAAACTCAATCCAATAGACCTGTACTGCATTCAGAATCCATGTGTCCTGTGTGATGAGTTCCCAGTTGTGGGAGAAAATGCACAGTCTGCCTGCTAGTTGAAGCAGGTCTAGGACAAAGAGGAATTAATCGAGAGAGAGAGAGAGAGAGAGAGAGAGAGAGAAGAGAGACTGGGGGTGTTCTCTCATGAGGGTGACTTACCTAATTGTGGGGTGGGGATAGGTGTAGCTAAGCCTCTGCCCCCATGGAAGCATCCTCTGGATCAGAAACCCCCATTTCCTCTTGATCAGGATTCATAGCCAAAGAAGTTGTCAAACATGGAGCCCTGGTAAAAGTCTTGGCCTGTCTTGGTTGAAAGTGCGGCCTCTGCATCTTCTGGCCTACCTAAAAGAGGGGCACCCCAACACCTTAAAGGAAGATTGGATCTTCTTGATCCCAGAATAGCCTTTGCCCAGTTTCTTAAAGTCCTTGAGCAAGGGTTCACCAAATAACAAGCTACCTGTCTCCAGGCCTGCATCTTTGTAAGTCAGTTCCAAGTAGTCTGGGTAGAATTTCAAATAGCAATCTTTCTTATTTCAGAGGAGAGGGCCACATTTGCATTACCTAAAAACAAATCATGTGCTGTACCACATCTTGCAGGTAATCTGGAGCAATCTGACTAGGATTAACACGTGCCTTTTGGGCTACTTTGCTAAACAGCACCAGTGGTTCCACTAGGTGCAGCAGTTTGTCTTGGAACACTTTAAGGCTGTTATACAAGCCTCTCTTGGGCATTTTGCCTCCCTTACTCAGACAGGTGGAGAATTGTTTGTTGAACTCTGGTGCCAGAGCGACCTTGAAAGGGAGGATGGGTCTAGGGCAGTCCCTCTAGAGCTTCCTGTGCCCCTTTCTGTCAACAGGCTTGTGCAGGTGACTGACCAGGTAGTCTGAGACTTCAGAAAGAGGTGTCCGCTCAAAAGGTGAGTTTTGCAGTGTATGTGGACCAAAAGGTGACTTAGTGGTCTCCTGGGGATCCTCTGTAGCTTACTTGGTCTCTTAGGTACTTTAACTTGTTGGCCCTCATTGCACCAGGATTTGGAAAGAGTTCAGTCAGAATCCTTGTCTGAATCCATCTCCAAGCTGAGGAGTCCAAAGTGCCCTTCCTGTACCCACCCCCTGACTGAGTACTTGGGGGGAGTGGCCTGTGAGAGTAGGTGGGAAGATGTGATATATGCTTCATTTTCTATGTTTTCTTCTTGGCGTTAGGGGTATCTAAGGACTGCGGCTGCCCCTTCAGCCCAGTATTGGTTAACCTGCTGGATGTGGGGTCTGTACCACCCTCAGTGAGGTTGGGGAGTCTTGCGCTGCCTTGAGCATGTGCAGTCTTATTCAGGCTAGTGATCACAGATCCATTCTGAGGAGAAGGAAGGTCCTTCCCTTAATGAGCAGCCTCAATGGAAGAAGCCCTTCTGAGAATTTCTAAGACAGAACCAGTAAGGGACCACCTACTCCTTCAGTCCTCTGAAGCCACCGCTTCCATGGGGGGGGGTACTCCTAACCTGGGAGGAAGGCAGAGATTGTGACCGTCCCCCACAGGACTACATTAAACTAAGACACTTTTACCTCACCTGTGAGCAGCACACATATTTGTGTGCTGCAAGGGACTTCTCTTCAGCTACCAGACTGTCTTCACCTCACATGTGCCCTTGTGCCAGGATCTCTTCATGATCCACTAAGTAATGATTATCCTTTCCATTGCATTCATCTTGGAGCTCTTGGGAAACTAGTTCATCAAAGAGATCAGACAGACACATCAAAGAGATCAGACAGACACTCAGCGGCAATAGCAAGGCTCTCATTGGCCACAGTTAAAAGTGAAATAATATGCACCATCCAGAGCAGGTCTGCCTCAATGCAACAGAAATGGCTGCACCACCATCAGCTTCTGATCAGCAGCAAAGAAGAGGCAGTCGATTTGTTTTCTTTGCCATTTACAGACACCTTGAGGACTATGGGAGGGGCAGAGAACTCTGAGTTGAAGGCAACTTTGGTTGTTAGTTAGGACCATATGGCCATGATTTGGTATTTGATCTGTATTGTTCTTTGCTGCTGGTGAGCAGTAAAGAGGAATACTTACCTGTACTACAAGCCTCCATGTGCTCAAGTAAAATCCTTACTGCCCTGTTAAAGCATCCCCGACATACATCTCCAAACTGCCTGCAGATGCTCTAGCTCTGTACTGTCACCACAAGAGGCTCACATAGCACTTCCTGGATACCATGTACTGCTTGGTACATGAGACAGCAAATGAGGATTAACTATTCAACATGATACCAAGGCTAAGTGCAGAAGCAGAGCTCTCTAGAAGGTACACTAACTATTCAATGAGAACTACAGTAGTACAACTGCTATACCAGCTTAACTTATAGGCTAGTGAAATCATGGCCATAACTGGCCAAAATTGTGAAGCCAGTCTCTGCAGCTATTATCCCACAAGCACTCAGGACAGATGAGCATGGAGTGAAATACTCTCTGAAGCAAAAATAAAAATGTGTTGCACCACAAAAACTACAACCTGCCAATGAAGAAAAAACATGTTCAAAAAACCTCTGACCTCTGACAAAACTTCAGGGAAGCCTGCCAGCACTTCCACTATCCCTTCCACAAGCTCCACCATGCCTGCCATTACCTTTAACGTGCATACCAGCAGGAACATCTGCCAGAACTAGACTCATAGTGGATTCCCTGCAGGGGGAGGGCCTCAAACAACTGGTACAGCAACCCACAAGAGACAGGGCTATCCTAGATCTAGTACTGACTAACAAAGAAGGGATCACAGATCTCCAGGTAGAAGGTCACCTGGGGGCCAGTGACCATCACATGGTATGGTTCAATTTGGCTACTATCTAAATCATCCCATTCCAAGGCAAAATATGGGACTTCAGAGGAGCTGACTTTGATAAGATGGCCAACAGAGTTAAGCTAGCCCTGGCAAAAGAAACACAGGTGAGGAGGTACAGGCAAAGTGGGCAAGCATTAAGGATGCAACACTTGAAGCAACATCCCATTGTGTTAGACAGAAAAGGAAGTGCAAAAGAAGAAGGAAACCACTTTGGTTCTCAAATACAGTAGCAGAAAAGGTCAGAGCCAAAAGGCTGGCCTTCAGGAAATATAAGGGAACACAGCGGGGTGAAGATAGGGAGGCATACCAAACTGCCTAAGGAAGCAGGAAGGCAGTAAGGCAGGCAAAGTCCCAAACTGAGGAAACACTAGCACGAACAGTAAAAGAAGGTGACAAGACTTTCTATAGATACATTAGTGAAAGGAGAAAGTCCAGAGGGTGATGCTAAGCTTAATGGAGAAAGGGAGCATGTGAGGAGGAGGATCCTGTAAAGGCATCTATCCTAAATAGATACTTTTGCTCAGTATTTACTGAAGAGAAGGTAGGGCAGGGCCCACAGCTCAGCATCATGGACACAGGGGGAGGAGGTGAGCACTACTCCCTTCACAAAAGGAAGGGTCCTACAAGAGCTTGCTAAGCTCAGGGTGGATAAGGCAATGGGACCTGATGGCATACATCCCAGGGTACTTAAGGAGCTAAAGGAGGAACTAGCAGAGCCATTAGCAGAATTGTTTAGTGAGTCTCTGAGCACAGGAGAGGTCCCAGAAGACTGGAGAAGGGCTCATGTGATCCCCGCTCCACAAGAGTGGTAGCAGGGAGGAGGCGGGGAACTACAGACCAGTCAGTCTTACCTCAGTAGTGGGCAAGATTATGGAGGCACTCCTTAAGGAAAGGATAGTGCAACACCTGGAATCCATAGGGCACAGGATCCAAGACAGCATGGGTTTACAAAAGGAAGGTCCTGTCAAACTAATCTCATAGATTTCTTTGACTGGGTAACCAGAGTGGTGGACCAAGGGGAGCAGTTGATGTCGCCACCTTGACTTCAGCAAAGCTTTTGACACTGTTCCACACTAAGATTGATAAATAAGCTAGGTAGGCTCGGGTGGGTCAGAAGTTGGTCAACTGGGTGGCAAACTGGTTGACTGGCAGAAAACAGAGAGTGGTGGTAAATGGTATACAGTCAGAAGAGATGCAAGTCACAAGTGGGGTACCTCAGGGATCAGTCCTGGGGCCAGTCCTATTCAACATCTTCATTAGTGACCTCACGAGATGGACTAGAGGTAAGGCTTGTCTGTTTGCAGATGACACCAAGATCTGCAACAGAGTAGATGATCCAGATGGGGTGGGCAGAATGAGAAGAGATCTGGATAAACTAGCAAAATGGTCAGAAGAGTGGCAACTGGGATTTAATGCAAAAGTGCAAAATCATGCACATAGGAAGAGAAACCCTGAAGCCACTTATAGGCTGGGAGGAGTTGCTAGCAGTCACAAAGGAAGAAAGAGACTTGGGCATCATCATCACTGATGACCTAAAATCATCCAAACAGACCTCTAAAGCAGTAGTAAGGCTAGGGGTGTTAGGGTGTATTAGTAGGGTATCACAAGTCGTGAAGAGGGAGGTAATAATCCTCTGTACAAGACATTGGTTAGGCCCCATCTGAGTACTGGAGTATTGGAGGCCACACCTTCACAAGGACATTAACCAAATTGAGGCAGTCCAGAGAAGGGCACCCAAAATGGTGCAGGGACTGCATCAGAAGACATATGAGGACAGATTAATGGAGCTCAATATGTATACCCTTGAGCAAAGGAGGGTGAGAGGTGATATGATTGAGACATTTAAACACCTTAAGGGCATAAACAAGGTGAAAGAGTCTAACATGTTTAAATATAAGAAAAATAGCAGGACAAGAGGACACAGCAGGAAATTAGAGGGAGGCCGATTAAGGGGGAATGTGAGGAAATTCTTTTTCACAGAAAGGGTGGTAGATGCATGGAATGGCTTACCACAAGAAGTGGTGGCTATGAATACAGTGCAGGGCTTCAAACAGGCATGATAGGCATAAGGGAGCAATACAAATGACTATGAATAGATAGGTCACTGACAGAGCAAAGGCCGATGGCACATTTATAAGGTAGAAAAAAAAATGGGCAGACTGGATGGGCCTTGCGGTCCTTATCTGCTGTCAACTTCTATGTTTCTATGTTTCTATGTTTCTATATAACCAACAAAGTGACATAACAGTGATACCACCTGGACAGAGTGCCATCAAAACAGAAAAGAACACTGCAGCCTTCACAAAACCATTTAATCTCATCAACTGCAACTCTACTAGTCCTATTGTCAGCTTCATCAACTTCAAACCTCCGCAGAAAAAAAGAGAGCCTGAGAGCCTGTCATCTGATGTTCTGAGAAAAAAAAAACGGTGCGATTCGCAAAATAAGCTATGTTTTGTTTTAGCCACCCAAAAGTTATTCAAGTTAAGAACTCCTGTTTTTCTTGCATAGGAATATCTTCAACAAATTTCTCTTTTTTTCTCTTGCAACTCTATATTTGCTGTGCTGTCTGTTCATATTTGTCAACATGCACAAATTTTAAAAGTATAATAATAGACTCCGTGGTGTGGTCTAGTCTGGATAAATGCACTTCTAGTGGGGGCAATAAGGCACTCGGTCTGCAGTCTTGTGCCTCACTACATCCTTAGCTGTGTGTTTATCCAGAATAAACAATACCTAATGATAACGCCCTTGTTCCCAGGGGTTACTAGAATTCCGGTTAGAATCAGTGATAGGTAGGGGAAGGCAGCTAGTGAAATGCCAGTTAAATGAGTTTCACGCTGTCTCACTCTGTTCTCTGTCTCTGCTGAGCTCTGGAGTGATTATGTAATCATAGAACTGCTACAGAAGCATAAGCCACATTGCTAGCAGCTGCTAGAGCTAGCTTTGGAATGTTTGCAAGAGAGTGAGCTAGAGTCCAGAGGAGGAGGCTGCAGCTGTCAGTACAGCTCCTCAATCAGCTCTGTCATAGAGCTACTAGTTTCTTTTGAAAGTTTGAGTTCTCACCCTAGTGGATGACAACTGCTTTTATCTGTGGAAGTGGTGGAGACCTGTGCTAGTGAGTTTTCCTGTGCCCCATCCCGGGAGGGTTAGGGTGAACTCCAGGATGCAGGGGCAAGCCCCTGGTCCATCTGGACTTTTGAAGCTGCCTTGGTACAACTTCTCTGTGAGTACTTTGTTTTCTGTGTATACCCAAGAGTTCCTGCATTCCTATTAATGGTGGATTCTCTGACAAAGGGACCCTGTCACCTGGAATTTTCTTTTTAAAAGTGTCTGCCTACAGTGGAGTTCAGAATGTTACCGTTCATGTACAAAACGTTTAATTTCTGACACCCCTGAGATGTTTTTGTAGTATGTTAAATGTGATATAGATTTGAGACAACATCTACAGTTTCTGTAGTTGTGTGGTGTTATTAACCAGATTAATGGCTGAGTATAGGCTTGGACACAAAAGGTGGGAGAACCCCATCTGGAGTAACAAGTTTATCTCTACGAGTTCTGAAGGGCACCTATTCCTTTCTTTTTTCTTCAGTGCAATTGGCCAATGCCTGAGAAAAGTGTTTACCCCTGGATGTGGTTTGTTTCTTCCAGTTTACCCCAGTATAGTGGGTTCTAAAAGTTCTGAGCCAGTATGTGCTCATTGTGGTCGTGTATAACACCTTCATTCCTGTGAGATATGGGACATGTACCAGTACCTGGCTGGATGTGCCAATTTCCAGTAGGAACCAGTGTGTTCACAAGTGTGTGTGTTTTCTTCATCCTATGCTCAATGGGAATTCAGGAATGTCTGTACCGCAGTAATCTGCATTACAAGTATGTGTAGCCCTATGGGGGTCCATCTTCGCTTTGTGATTATTCCTAATCTGTTATGTAAATAAAAGCCACACTTTAAAATCCCAACCTGGTTTGGACAGTCATGTTATTGCTTCCTATTGTCTGGAGTTACTTGGGTGCCCCAGTTCAGAAGTGTAAACCTAGCATAGCTCTGAGTAAATGTTTTCTCCCAGGGACCTGGGTTGCTGGCCATGGTACTTGGTCCCTACCAGGTGTGTGCCAGTTAGTTGCCACACTTGGTTGACTCTTTTGTACAACAGTCTGCTCCATCTAGCATATCTCACCTTGTATATGGTGGCTTTGTATTGCTGTTGCTTTTTTACAATGCAACCCCCACCCCTCTCTTTACCCGTAAATATTTAGGGGAGGTGTACCTTTTAGTTAAATAAGGGGTCGATGGACAGTTACAAAAATGGGGGCTCATCCAACAATGTTGTTTGCATTTGGGTGAAAACAAAAGATAGTTTGCTTAGGCTTTGGCTAGTGTTTTGTCTGTCTGGCAGTTGGTAGCCCAAAACTGGAAGCTCTGAACAAAAGGATTTGCCTAGGATAGTGCCATCCTTATGTGCCGCTGTGTGCCTGCTGTTCATGTACTGCTGCATGTTTATGCCATCTTTTACCAAGGGACTGTAAAGCCAGAATGTATATGCCCTTTTCCTGCATCAATAGAGCGTTTACAGAAATTTTATTTCAAGTTTCAGTGACAAAAAGTACTGTGGACTTTGGGAAACAAAGAGTAAAGTGTGCCCTAAAAGTTTCATGTGCTTTGTGTGTGAATTAGGGGAATCGCTAAAGAAATAGCCAAGTTCTGAGGAAAGAAATGGTCAAAAATGTCTCTTCCCCCATGAAATTGCAGCTGAGAAAAAAGTTCAGTTTGTAGTTTAAATTTTGCCATGCTCGACACTCGCCGTGGAGGAAGAGCATGATTAGAGAGAGAGAGAGAGAGAGAGAGAGAGAAAGAGGCCCATTTGCATGGCGTCTAGTGATTGGTGAGACTGCAATAAGTTCCACCCCTAGCCAGCTTCAGAGTGAAGCCCAGTGTTTGAGAGGGAGAGAGCAAGTGGTGTGCGAGCTGGTCAACGAGGAGAAACCATCGCGTGGACTGTGAATGTTCTAAATCTGTAAATACAGACTTTTTCTGTGTAAATTTGGGTTTAACCCATTATCCAACCAACTGGTAAGCAAGCTTGGTGTTCATAGTGACAATCGATGGGATCACCAGCCAGTTTCAACCCAGAGGCCTTCCAACATAGAAACATAGAATTTGACGGCAGATAAGGACCGCTTGGCCCACCCAGTCTGCACATTTCCCTACCTACTGGATAAGCTGCAGATCCTAGTTAACCAGCAGCCTACTTCTTCCTACCCCCAACCCCTAGAATTGCCTTATGACTGTCCCATGCATGCTTGAATTCCACCACTGATTTTGACTCCACAACCTACTCCGGAAGGCCGTTCCATGCATCCACAACCCTCTCTGTGAAAAAATACTTCCTTAAATTACCTCTGAGCCGCCCTCCTCTATCTTCAAATTGTGCCCTCTTGTTCTTGCACACCTCTTTTTTTGAAAGATGCTACCCTCTTGGACTTTGTTGATTCCCTTGAGGTACTTGAACGTTTCTATCATGTCCCTCCTCTCCCTCCTTTCCTCGAGGCTATACATATTAAGCTCTTTTCGTCTCTCTTCATATGTCTTCCAGTGCAGACCCTGCACCATTTTAGTTGCCCTCCTCTGGACAGCGTCCATCCTGTTTATGTCTTTGCGGAGACTGGGTCTCCAGAACTGCACACAGTACTTCAGATGGGGTCTCACCAGCTGTCTGTACAGAGGGATAATAACTTCTTGTTTTCTACTGGTGACGCCTCTCCCTATACATCCCAGTATCCCCTCAGCCCTCCTTGCTACCCTCTCACATTGCTTGCCCACCTTTAGGTCATCTGATATGACTACCCCCAGGTCTCTTTCCATTTTTGTTGTTGTTAGTATCTCACCCCCCGTTGTGTACTCTTCCCCTGGGTTTTTGTTTCCCAGGTGCATTACTTTGCACTTCTTAGCATTGAATCTAAGCTGCCATACATTTGACCATTCCTCTAACCTTTCCAAGTCCCTTCTCATCCTTTCCACCCCACCCTGTGCATCAACTCTGTTGCAGATCTTTGTGTCATCTGCAAAGAGACATACTTCCAAAATTGGCTTTAGGCCGAAACATTTCCAAAGGAGCAAGCCAGCTACTGATTCAGTGAGTACCATTCAGCAAAACTGAGCTCAGACTGTGTGTGATTTTCAAAAGCCAGCTAGATCTGTATGTTAACAATGAGATTGTTTTTGCAAAGAAGGACTGTAAAGTGTAATCAAAGCAAGTAAGAATTGTGAGCAATAGACTGTGAGCATGCATTATGGATTCAGCATCAGTATGATTTTCTGAGCAAGTGAGAGACTGTAAATTGTGTGAGAGATTGCAACAAACAGGTAATCCTGAAAAGAAATACTGTGGCTTTTAGTGACTTTAAGCAAAGTGTAAATATTGATTGAATGCTAATCGTAAAGTCAAAAATCATATGAATGTGATGAGAAATGTGAAAGCAGTGCCATTGTTACAGTTTGAGCTGAAATCAGTAGCAGAAAGATCGGATGCATAGTAGTTTGAGTCAGAGACAGATTGGATGCAACAGGAGTGCTGCCGCCAACATTACAGGGTGGGGCAGTAATGTAAACACAGAAGCAGGGAGCCATTTTGAGAGACTGTTCTAAGTATAGTGAACTACTTAGTAACAATGAACTGTAATGTGCTTATTTACAGATATGGCTTCGGGAACATCCCATTACCTGGATCATGCCCAAGCTATGATAGCTGAGGAGGTTGCCAAGCTAAAAGAAATAGAGCAATGTTTCTATGGTGACAGTTTGACTTCTCATGTTGCAATTCCCAACTTCCCTGTGAGAGTATGCTTGATGTGCCTCAAGGGTGGAAGGGATGTGTTCTTAATTCCTCACTGTTCAGGTTGCTAAGTGAAATATGGTCTGTCCAAAGCATCACAAAATTTGTTTGGCTCCCACTTGGACAAAAGTAGAAAACCCTGCATGAAGCAGGACACAGCACCAAGTTGAACCTGTTGGGGGGGCCCAGCAGAGTGTGGCACAAAGGAAGAGAGTGTTAATTTACTGCAAGGGCAGATTCCTCGTGATGTTTCCATGTTTGTGTCACAAATGGACAGTGTGGAAGAAGGATTCATGGACCCATGGAGAGAGGGTACTAGTCTTAGCCTAGTTGGGGAGGAAGAAGTTCGAGAAACTTTGGAATGGGAGGTGTCTACCACCATCCCCAGTGAGGAGTGGACTGTCTCAGGAGTGAGGATGACTGCTCACTCCTGGGCCCAGGTCTTGGATGAGGAAGAAGAGGAGGAGGAGGAGGAGGAGATGTATCTTTCTGTTGAGGGTCCCAGTGAGAAGCCTCAAGCTCTTGCCTCAGAGGAGCCAGAAGAAGAAGAAGTTGGTCACTCTACTGCCCTGCCTGCAGAAATGGTTGGGGACACGTTCTATCGAGCTTTGAGTATGCAGCAGTGGCTGAACCAGGACTGGCCACCCCCAAGCCATGCCAAGGGCTGTGTACTTATGAAGAGTAGTAAGAAGGAGAGACTGGTTCCTAGGCAGGCTGACGCCATATATGGGAGGTAATTTCCTACCTTTCCTCAAAGTCAGGGAGGAGATTGAGCAAAACAGGAAAGCCTGGTTACTGGAGGAAGCAAGCAAGAATCTGCTCCAGGTGCCACCCCGTGTATCAGAAACAGAGTCATAAATGATAGACTAAAGTTTTAGAAACTGAGCAGGATATTGTTCATGGACACGGTCCGATTTGTGGACAAAGTAGAGAATGAGACTTTCCACATCATCAACTATGAACGCCCAGATGGGGTCATAGTTCTTGCACCGGACCCAGAGTGGTACTATCCTTAATGGTGCCACTTCCTGTGAATATGCCCATGCCTAGCCCGAGGGAAGCAGAGCAGTGACAGCAAAGTGTCTGCCATCCAGAAATTGCCATACCCATGTGTTCCCACCAGACTGGTGTTCCATAATACAAGGTGTGTCCAGATTCATCCTTCTAGCAGTGTGCCTTTCCAGTTTCATCACCAGGCCTTCCAGATGACATCAATCCAGCTTTTTTCCTGATTCATCGCCTAGGATTTTGGATGACATCAACCCCACTGTTTTTCCTGTTCCATGGTTCAATTTCCAAGATGACGTCAACCCAGCTGTTTCCTGTTTCATCATCTGTTCTACAGAAAATATCCGACGAACTATATCCAAACGATGCTGCCAGAGGGGGAAAGTCTTCAGCTGGAGAAGTAGGTGATCCCATTTGTTCGTTCTACAAGGGACTGGTAAGTCCAGGACTGTCTTCCTATTTTCTAGCTGACTCTACATTACACATCCAACACCTGGCAGCCTACAATCTGTTGAACTTGTCACAAAGGGTCTCCCTTTGGACTACAGGTTCCAAGAACTGTGTTTTAGCGGGCTCCATCCCAGGAGAGACACTTTAATGGACCTTGCCTTCAGGCATAATTGCCTGTCACTAGTTGGAACTTTTAGGGCATTCCACCTCCCAAAATGTGCATTGTACATAATGTTGGTATTTTCTACTTTTCTATAAAAATATTTTTTGGGATTCTCTGGTGTTTGACAGAGGGGATGTCGTTCTGTGTTTTGCAGATTTGGGATGTGTGTTGTCTTTTTGTCTTTCAGGTGTTCCTGGTGAAGAAAGAAGAGAAGATCAGAAGAGGATTTGGGAACTCATCTGAGTTCTCCTGTTTTATAGAGTGTTTTTAGAATTGCGTAGTAGTTAACATGTGTTAGCATTTTTCTTCCACAGGTGAATGTGTGGGGGAAGTGGGAGTGTAATGCTTTGTATAGTGTTAGCTCTGTGTGTTTTTGGTTTGCAAGTGCCCTGGGTTGGGGGGGTGGAGGTTCCCCTGTGGGTGTTTGGATAGATAGATTTTCCCTAGAGGGCTAGGGGGATGGACAGACTGTGGTCCTTACCAGCCAGAGGGGCCACAGTTCTGGTCTGTTAGGGCATGCTCTGAGCTACTGATTCTCCATAGTAAGATCATTAGTGTAGGGGCTGATGGTCAGCCATTGGCCTCTGGGCTCAGTGTCACCTGCCTGTTCTGGCACGTGGTAGGAGAGGGCCTGCTCACCCCTCTCCGTAGGTAGCACATAAGGTAGGATGGTCCACTGCTGGGTACAGTAATGACTGGGGACAGTCATTTTCCTGGCAAAGGGTGGGAGTAACCCTCTTGTTCCCAGGGGTTACTAGAATCCCGGTTAGAATCAGTGGTAGGAAGGGAAGGCAGCTAGTGAAATGCCAGTTAAATAGGTTTCACTCTGTCTCACTCTGTTCTCAGTCTCTGCTGAGCTCTGGAGTGATGATGTAATCATAGAACTGTTACAGAAGCATAGGGCACATTGCTAGCTGCTGCTAGAGCTAGCTTTAGAATGTTCAAGAGAGAGTTAGCTAGAGTCCAGAGGAAGAGACTTCAGCTGTCAGTGCAACTCCTCAGTCAGCTCTGTCATAGATCTACCAGTTTCTTTTGAAAGTTTGAGTTCTCACCCTAGTGGATGACAGCTGTTCCAGTCTGCACAAGTGGTGGAGACTTGTGTAATTGGGGTTTCCTGTGCCCCATCCCAGGAGGGATGGGGTGAACACCAGGATGCAGGGGCAATCCTCTGTTCTATCTGGACTTTTGAAGCTGTCTTGGTACAACTTCTCTATGAGTACTTTGTTGTTTTCTGTGTATACCCTGGAGTACTTGCATTCCTGTTAATGGTGAATTCTCTGACAAAGGGACCCTGTCACCTGTGACTTTCTTTTTAAAAGTGTCTGCCTACATTGGAGTCCTGAATGTGACCGTCCATGTACAAAACTTAATTTCTGACACCCCTAGGGTGCTTTTGTAGTATGTTAAGTGCGATATACATTTGAGACAATGTCTACAACTTCTGCAGTTGTGTGGTGTTATTAACCAGATGAATGGCTGAATATAAGCTTGGAAACAAAAGGTGGGAGACCCCCATCTGAAGTAAACAGTTTACCTCTATGGGTTCTGAAGGGCACCTATTACTTTTATTTTTTCTTCAGTGCAGTTGGTCAATGCCTGAGAAAAGTGTTTACCCCTGGATGTGGTTTGTTTCTTCCAGTTTACCCCAGTATAGTGGGTTCTGAAAGTCCTAAGCCAGAATGTGCTCATTGTGGTCGTGTGTACCACCTTCATTCCTGTGAGATATGGGAAATGTACCAGTACCAGGCCAGAAGTGCCAATTTCCAGTAGGAACCAGTGGGCTCACAAGTGTTTGTGTTTTCTTTATCCTATGCTCAACAGGAATTCAGGAACACCTGTACCTCAGTAATCTGCATTACAAGTATGTGTAGCCCTATGAGGGTCCATCTTCACTTTGTGATTATTCCTACTATGTTACGTGAATAAAAGCCACACTCTAGAATCCCAACCTGGTTTGAACAGTCAGGTTATTGGTTCCTATTGACTGGAGTTACTTGGGTGTCCCTGTCCAGAACTGCAAACCTAGCATAGCACTGAGCAAATGTTTTCTCCCAGGGACCTAGGTTGATGGCCATGGTAATTGGTCCCTATCAGGTGTGTGCCAGTTAGTTGCCACACTTGGTTTGCTGTTTTGCATAACAGTGTGCTCCATCTGGCATATCCCACCTTGTCTATGGTGGCTTTGTATTGCTGTTGCTTTTTTACAATGTAAACCCCCACCCCTTTGTTTACCCCTAGACATTTGGTGAGAGGTGAGCCTTCTCGTTAAATAAGGGGACAGTGGGGGGGGGGAGGTTACATAATCATGTGTTATTGCTTACATATTTCAGTCTTAAGAGTTTAATTGGAAAACACCACTAACTGCCCAGTGAAAGGCTGTCAAGCTTCTGTGCCAGCAACTCTGGTTCAGGAACAAACTCAGGGTACACTGTCAGGCTAAGAAATAGTGCTGCCATGGATAGCATTATTTAGCTGGGGAAGGGAAGATTCTACACCTAGTGTTACATCAACCCTTGTGGCGGGCCAGGGAGCTTGCTTCCCTCAGGGTTAACTGTGGTGTCTGAATGCCATCAGGAAGGCAGGCAATGTCATGTTGTGGATGGAGGGTGTGGGAGGGAGGAAAACTGTGGGAAGGGGGAGCTCTGCTGCCATTGGAATGACAGCCAGCAGCTCCTTTGGGCCCATGCCATGGACCCCCCTGGAGAGATGTTGAGGTAGCAGAGGATGGGGCTTGGGGGCTGGTACAGAGGTATACCCCCAGGCCTAAGGACTGGGTGTATTGCAGAACAGGATAAAAAGCTCATTGTAAACAAGCATTTGTCAATGCTGAAAGTTTGCTGTTGATATTGCTATTGGTATTGCTATTGTACCAGGTGGGGCAGGACTACAGTTCCCAGCAGGATTGACTACTGGCTTATTTACATGCACTTGACCAGCAGCATTTCTCACTAACCATACAAGGTTCTTGTTTGTTCACAACTTATGGGAACAATATACTGTATACAATAGATGGGCAGGCCATGTAGCCTTGGGATATACCTCATAATAGTTAACCAAGAGGCTGAAGTTAAAATCCTATGTGCCACTTTCTGTGTGGCCCTAAACAAGTCACTAAACTGTTCAATGCTAACTATTGTTAAGAGGACAGAACACCCTTCTTTCACTAAAATGAGAAGTTGCGCTATCCTGGGCAAATACTTTAATCAAAAATGTTGTGCCACCGCCACCATATGATGAGGAAAAGGTGATGATGAGCACACAAGAGGCATAGAATTAAGTAGTACAGATGCATTTGCCATTTAAAAAGGGACATTACCTGACCTGTGTCCAACTTAAAAGAGCAGATACAGTAATTTTACAAAATGAAACTTTGTAACGTGCGTGGCTGCCATGTTACAGTAAACCCAACAAAATCTAGGCAAAAGAGAGGGACTTACATGAGTGCATGGTGCCATGGGGAAGTCCTGGGGAGATGTCCGCCACACCTGTAAAAGAAGAGACAAGGGGGTAGCTAAGCTGATGCTTGTTTCCAGGTGCAACCTGGGAACACATGGAAGCTAAGTGACTTGCTCAGGGTCACACAGTACACAAATGGGGGCTGTGGGATTCAAACCCAGGTCTCCAGGTTTGCAGCTCAGACTCACAAACCACTGCACTATACTGCCTCCCGTGAGTTGGGTATGGCTGACAATGCCTTTCATGGATAATGTTATGCAGGTACTCAGAATGTCACTCACACTTCTGAGTTGTCTCTGTGAGTGTGAGGCTGAAGGGCCTGTGTTTTTTCTCTTACAAAGAATGGGTCTTCATATCCATTAATATAACAATGCCTGCCTCCACCCAGAAAATTAAAGTGGGTTGAATCTGGAGTGTGGTTCATCTTCTTGAAATGCAGTAGTTACCCAGTTTCCGAGTTATGGAAAAACCTCCAGTGACTATACAGTAGATTTAAGGGAGTGGCCACCCCCCATGTGTGCATATTTATGCACACACACACACACACACACACATATATCTGAATTCGTTGTTAGATAATGACCATCGATACAAATCTCTACTTCACAAATTTCCATTAAATCAAATTATTTAATCCGCTATTATTTCTAATTATTCCAATGCTTGGGTTGTAACCAAAAGAGTTAATTGGATCTCATTCTGAGGGATTAAGGAAGAAGCTACAAGTGACCATTTTCTCACTTATTGCATGTTAAGTTTTAAATCTCCAAACATTCCACCCAGGTTCTTGTTTTCTCATAGCTTTGATAAGACTGATCCTGAGATACACATTGTTTAATTGATAGGTATGAGTTTTTAAATGTACCACAATAACATATTGAGCATTCAGGTTTTGTTTTGCTCTTAGTTACTCCCTATCCAAAATTATTTTTTCCTATTCAAGAAAAGCAACAGCAACAGAGGGATGTGTAAGAAGGGTGAGGAAGAACAAGAGAAGGAGGCCGCTGCGGTTCAATAGGGAAGTGAGGTGGGGCAATCGGGGAGAAGAAAAGAGCATTCAGGGATTATAAGAGGACGCAGGGAAAGTTGGATAGGGAAACTTACAAACAGAAGCTGAAGGTGGCAGGATGAAGGATTAGGATGGCTAAAGCAGAAACTGTGGAGAGAATTGTTAGGCAAGTCAAAAGGGAGGAACAAGACATTCTTTCAGAACACTGGGGAAAGGAGGAAGGCAAGACAGGGGATAGAAAGGATTAAGGGGGAGGTGGGATTGCAGGTGGAAGGGGATTTTGAGAAAGCTGAAGTGCTGAATGGTTACTTCAGTTCAGTTTTTATGACAAATGAGGATGGAAGGGGACCAGAGCTAAGTGAGAAGGGAAGGGGGGATCCTAGTCCAATCAGTGTGGAAGAGGTAAAGGGGGAATTAGATAAGTTGAGGGTGGACAAGGCCATGGGACCAGATGGTCTTCACCCTAGGGTGTTTCAGGAATTAAGGGAGGTACTGGCGGAACCACTGGTGGGGTTATCCTGTCCCTGGATACAGGGTGGCAGCAGGGAGGAAGCAAGCAATTATCATCCGGACAATCTCACATCGGTGGTGGGTAAAGTAAAGGAGGCAATATTGAAACTAAGGATGGTTAGATATTTGGAAGAGGGGGGGCTGCAAGACATTCAGCAGCATGGCTTCACTCGGGGATGAACATGTCAGACAAACTTGCTTGAATTCTTCAATGAGGTGATGAGGGTGGTTGATCAGGGTGGGGCAATGGACGTGGCCTACCTGGATTTTGGGAAGACCTTTGAAACGGTGCCCCACAGAAGGCTGGTAAATAAGTTGGGGAGTCTAGGGGTGGGACAGAAAATAGTAAGATGGGCGGAGAGCTGGCTGATGGGGAGAAGCCAGAGGGTGTTGGTCAATGGGGTGCACTCTGGGAGACTAGTGTGTCAAGCAGGGTCCGTCATGGGTTGGTACTGGTGCCCATTCTGTTTAACATCTGTGTCGAAGACACAGCAGTGGGGCTTCAGGGGAAGGTCTGCCTTTTCACAGATGACACAAAACTCAGTAACAGGGTGGATACCCCGAGGAGGGGTAGAGGCAATGAAGAATGATATAAGGTTATTGGAAGAGTGGTCGGAAACATGGCAACTGAAATTCAGTGCCAGAAAATGCAAAGTGATGCACTTGGGGAGGAGGAATCCAAATACCACATACACACTAGGGGAGGAGAACATGTCAGCAACCAGGCAGTAGAAGGATCTAGGAATTATAATCACAAATTACCTTAAGGTGGGGACCCAGTGCAGCAATGCAGTGAGCAAGGCTAACAGGATGCTGGCATGTATAGGGTAATGGATAACCAGCAGAAGGAGGGAGGTGCTGATGCCACTTTACAGCTCCATGGTGTGGCCACACCTGGAGTATGGGGTAAAGTTCTGGAGGCCCCATCTAAGAAATGACATAGATGGCATGGAAAGGATACAGAGAAGGGACACTAAAATGGTGCATGGGCTAAGAGGGATGGCAGATGAGGAGAGGTTGAGGGAACTGGATTTGTATTCTCTGGAGATAAGAAGGAAAGAGTGGACATGACTGAAACATTCAAGTATGTGAAGGGAATCAATAAAGTGGGGAAGAGCTTATTTACAGGGAAGGTAGATACAAGAACCAGGGGCATGGACTGAAGGTGGAGGGAATGTTTAGAGGAAATGTTAGGAAGTATTACTTCACAGAAAGAGTGGCTGAGCCTTGGAACAGACTGCCAGAGGAGGTGGTGAGTGCCAGTTTAGTGGAGGGATTCAAGAGGGCCTGGGACAAACACAGAGGGTTGTCAATGGGAGGACAAGGGGAATCTTGGAGGGGAGGTGACAGGTAGAGGGAGGGAATGGGCAGACTTAGTGGGCCAGGAAGGCCCTTTTCTGCTGTCACATGTCTATGAATCTATGAAAAGAGATTGTGAGGTTCAAATAATAGCCGATCTTCCAAAGTATTAAAATAAATTACAAAGTATAGTGATCTTAGTTGGCACAAATATATTAGCTGCCCTACCTCTGCCTTATTCTGTACCCAAAACTAAATTGACAATAGCTAGGCTGACCAGAAAAAAGTTGGGGCTAATGTTACTGTCTTAACTAATCCTGAATCAATATGCCCAGTCAAGAAGCCTGTATTGGTTATTACTGACCCCAATGACATTTTTATTTTGCTTAATGTTGATTTTTCTGACCTCTCTGCATTTGATGTCCCAGTAGTCTTTAAAACAAAACCAGGGTACTTTCATTCAAAAAGAAACTCCATCTTTACCTATTTGTCCCAAATTTTATTTTAAAAGAGTCACAATCAAGATCTATGTCTATACTCCCAGAAAATATTTTGAAAATGGGGCAGTTTAGATTCTTGCTTTTTGTGGCCCCTTTTCTCTCCAAATTGCCTCTCTATTACGTATTCTTTTTTAATTTGTCTCTCATTACCCAACCATTCCCTACGAATTGGAAAGTTGCCATTGAAATACATCGTACCGCATACCTGTTTCCTCAGTTGGTGGTCCAGTTTTGAAGAGTGAATATGGGTCTGCGGTCCACAGAAGAGTAGAGTGCTGGAACTCCCAGTGGTTAAGTAAGGGCTGGGGGGGGGAATAATGGATTAACAGATAACGATGGATGTTTTTCTTATTTTCAGCTTTAAGGGAAAAAAAAAGACCAAGGATTTCCACTCGTGACACTGAGGGCCTTGAGCACCCCCAGTGTCAGTGTTATGTTTCGAGGGAGTGGGGAGAAATTTTAAAAAGGAACAGATGCACACAATTGCGACGCTGGGGGATTAGGCACCCCAGTGTCACTGTAACAAATACAGCACTTGAAAATAGATACTTGCAAGTTTACAGCACTTGGAACATATACTGTGATTCCCACACTTGTGGTGTACTGACTGCATATCACTAGAAGACAGTGGGCCATGTCGGCTGCCCGTGATGGTATCTGTATATTTGTTGCTGCCTGGGTGATTCTTCTTTTCCTGCTTGGGGGACAGATCATGTGGTTTTGCCCACATTTTAAGTGGCCATGGTGATGGGCGGTAAGAAGATAGATCGGGTGGCTGTCTCAGTCCCCACATGGCTGCCAGGCACTTTATTGCCCTCCTTAGTTGATCTGGTTGGTGTTTGTCCTTGTCACCCAATTTGCTGCAACCAGACATACTTCACTTTTTGGGAGGGGGTGGATAACAGGCATGATCAAATATCAAGGTAAGAGAAAACATGATTCTATATCAAGGAAATGGAGGGGCAGAAAGATCATGCATGAGATGTGATGATCAATCTTACCTCAAAGAGATGGGGAGCTGAAACAGTAATTAAGGCTATAAGGAGGGTGAGAGACCTTTCCCTCTGATTCCAGAACATCCTGCCGTCTGCTCATTAATGAGGGACACTATTGCAGCCACAAATCTAGATAAGCAGGAAAGGGAACTACTTGCTGGTGCTTGCTGGTGGGTACACTGTGTGCTTTCTTCTCAGAGGTCCATGGTCGAGTGGGTGGGAAGTCCAGGAACATTGTGCTGAACATAGTAATGAGGAGTAATGTTGCAGCCACAGCTGGGGATGAGCAGGTAGGGGAAGTACTTGTGACACACTATGATTTGCTGCTACATTCTTGTACTCTGCAGTCTGCTAATGTGCCCTGGTCTTCTGTTTTTCCCAAGAGTGCCTCTGCACCTCTCCAGTCAGCACTTCTGTTGTGGCTACTAACGGTACTACAGGAGCAACCATGGATTAACTGAGAATTATTCCATGGTTTCCTGATGCCGTTCTGCTCAGCCATGTGACAATGAAGAGTTGGGTGCTGACAACATTATTCCCACACTGCCTGCTGCCACCTTCTTTGCCCAAGCACAGATAAGCGACACCTCCCTCTCAAAAATATTTTCTCCCAGGAAGGTATAATAACTATAAACAAGCAACATAACAAAACACACAAGAATCTAAACTACCTTTCAGTTGGGTGTGATGGAAAGCAGCAGAGTAGAGGAATTGATTTACAGTGGCTACTTGGTCTGGCAGTTTAAACTATTTCCGCAGCCACATCGACTTGTCAACTGCATGCTGTAGGCTGGGCACTTGTGGATGTGCATTTTGTGTACATACAGAACTATACTTCCCAGAAAGCACTTTGAAGGGCCACCTGTTTCACAGAGAGTGGAGTAAGGAGGCAGCGAGAGCAGTGGGTGCTCCACCGCAGGCTTTAATGAAAGGCCGGTGAGGGAAGGGACCTGAGGGTGGCGGGGGGGGTGGTTACATCAGCCAGGCCGATCAGGACATCAAACAGCTGTTTGCTGGGTGGTGTCCAACAGATGAAAGGAAAAGGCAGCACATGATTGGTCCAGCTTTTTCTTCACAAGTAGACAATGTTTCTGCCCATGAGAAAAAAAAGAATCACAATTAGCCTGCCTGATAATTCATGTGGCACTGTCTCACCCCTAGCAGACCACTCTGCATTGGACAGTGTCACACCCTTCAAAAGTCACTCATAGCAAGAAGTTCACTGCACATGCACCTAGCGAGCTTAAAAATGAAAGCAAATTATACCTAGAATACATATCAGTGTCAGTGACTAATTGTAGATTCGCAGAGTGTTCTTGTTTCAGAGCGGAGTGGATCTCAATTTGCTGGCTTTCTGTAGCATATTGTTGAGAAGTATCTCAAGCTACTCCAGCAGCTCTGTGAGAGGTCTGGCCCTTGACCATCCCCATATTAATTTCCTAGTTGGCTGACAGTTCAAGGTACAAAACTAAAATGGCTCAGGAACCTATGGCAAAATGGTCTTATTATATTCAGTTTATATAACTGGGTCATTGCTAAAGGTTAACTGGTTGGTAATAGTAGCAACAGTTCAAGTGTGTCTAGTTATTTTGTTACCCCTGATGTGTTCATGACCTGAAGGACTGGCAGATCTGGAGATCTTATTTTTTTAAATAAATGTCTCTGACAGGCATTTTAAATCTTCCATAATATTACCATACAGCAGCTTAAGAAGACTTTGATTATAGTTCATAATTATAATGCATAGTCAAACAGACAGACTGTAGTCCTTTGGCATCTTTTATGAAGATGTTGTAGTAAAAGCTGTTGGCATAGACCCAACTTGGGATTCCAGTGTCAGTGATGTGACATGTTGATTTTTGTTGAGAGCCACTTAACATTAAGATTAACTGTTTTCTTATCCCATTCTGTGAAGCATTTGCCTAGATGCAATTTATGTCACATTTTCTGAATGCTATAATTCCCTTATAAAGTCCTACATATACACAGTGACATAGTAAAGCAATGAATCTCCATAGATGGCATCACTGGACATATTTCTTCATTTAGATGCCTTATTTGGTTTGAATTCTCGGAACTAGCTGTTGCTGTAGCTTGGAGACCACAATGTCTGAATCAGCTCATGTTGGTAAGATTTGGCCTGGATTTCAAATCAACTGTATATCTTCAAGTTTCACATTTTTAGTCTTTATTCAAACAGGGCCAAGAGTTAAGTGTGAATTCATCTTTCAGCTAGAGGATGTTTACTTGAGCTTGAAAAATTTATATGCATGATCAAACATTTGTACATTATCTGTCTTGGATAGGATAAAACAGAATTCAAGCATGGATCATTTACATGTATAATCTTTAGTCAACATGGATTTTTTGGGGCTCTACTCTATGTAGCTCCTATCAACTGGAAATTTCAAAGTAATTTACAGTATGTTTATGTATATTTATTTTAAAAGTTTCACCAGGAAAGACATACTAGGCCCCATATTGAAAGCAGATGTGCGCCACTTAGAGGAGATGAGTGGCGCATACCAGAAGCTATGCGATGGCATGATGGTCAGTTGAGGAGCATTCACCATGCATATCTGAATGTGCAGTAGTACAGAAATAATGTATCCCATGCAGATAAAGGGAGTAAATACCTGCATATGCTGCACCAGTGCATATTCAGAATAAATGCACCACATCACAGTTGTGCATCTGTGAAATATGCTGCAAAAAGATAAGTATAAAAGAGGGAGCCCTAAATCGGCCAGCCACCCACAAGCATGCTGCTGAACAGCAACAACAATGGCAGGGATTGTTTTTAGCATGGCATCTGTGATAGCTAATATGGTAAAAAGTGAGGGATAAAACCTTCAGTTTATCCACTGGTACCATGAGGGGCAGGCTCAGTGCAAACTTACCCACACTGATGGATTTAGTGCTGGTAAAAGGTGAGGGAGTGACACCACTTGAGCTTTAAACCCTCTGATAATCCACAGAGACAGCTACAGTGTGGGGGCGGGGACAGTGCTTGGTTTCTACACTGTCTGAATTTAGTCCTGGTGAATGGTGATGGAGTGCCAGCACTGGGGACCAAAGCCTTTTGTTTATCTACAGTGACAGGTACAGTGTGTGACTGGTGAACAGTAAAGGAGTGGCACCACTGGAGACTGAAGCCCTCTATAAATCCACAGGGGCAGAAGCAGTGTAGAACAGACAGTCCAGGATTTCCACACTGTGATAGATTTAATGCTGATGAAAGGTGGCAGACTGACAGCACTAGAGGCTGAATCCTTTTTTTTATCCACATGGGTAGGTTCAGCATTGGACAGGGACAGTGCAGGGTTCTCACACTGATGGATTCCATGCTGGTAAAAGCTAAGGGATGGGCAACACTAGGGACCACTTTACTGTCTTCGTGTCCACAGTCTCTATTGACAGGTCATTTTAGAAGGCCACCACACTCTGGGACAAAATAATGCTTCCTAATGTTACCATTAAACTTACCATCTGTGACCTTTACAGCATGTCCCAGTGTCCTGCTGGAGAACATATCCATATGCTCAATCCTGGAAATGCCCCTGAGTATGGCTAGACTGAGATCATGTCCCATCTCAGCCTGCTGTTCTACAGGGGAAAGATAGTAACAACTACTAGAAAACTAAAATATGGATATTATCTGTTAGATCCTTCTGGGTATTCCTGTTTTGAAAATGCAGCTTCTCCTTAACAGTGATATCTAAACAGAAAGCCCACCAGCAAATTTGTTTTTATTTTTAGTACCGAACACACACTCTTTATTGCTGCAGTAAATGTAAACACTAGAGGAAACATGAAGAAACTGATAGAGGGAAGCTTACAAAGGATGTCAGTAGGCATTTTATGTGACTGCATAGATATACGCTTTTCTCTCACATCTGTATTTGCATTTCTTGCTTTCTTTTGATTGTCAAAACTGTATTGATTGTATCATGTTGAAAATGCTTTTCCAGATCTGCAGTTGATTGTATGTGATCCTCATCCTCGCTATGTTACATTATCTCATGAGCTGAATCACATGTATACATATGTATGTCCTCTTGTATCCTCCTGGGTCGTGCCTGAAAATAGGCATTTCCTATGCCTAGTGCACTTACCCGGTTACCAAAAGCAAATAAATAAATTAATTAAAAAATGCTACATAAATTCACTGCCACTAAGCAAGTGACAGACAGGGCCAGCCTTAACAATTCTGGACCCCTGTGCAGCCCCCTGCTGGGCCCTACCACTCCATTCCCTGTGCCCCCCCACATCCAACATTTACACCTAACTAACCCTCCTGTCATGTATTAATAAAGTAGTGCCAAGACTGCTAGTTTAACCAGCATCTTTTAATTAGTGCCATTCACTACACTGAATTATTTTGCTTCACCATTGGAAATGACTGACTACTACTACCATATTCATTTCTGTAAGAACAGGGACATCATCACTGGACACTCACACTTCTGAAACTCTGACTTGCAAACAAGTTAAACAACTTAACTTTCCTGGAGTTGTGAGTGAGAGAGAATAGAGAGGATTATCGTGGGACACCAGTAAGGTTGCCACCTGTCAGTTTTTTTTTTTTTTTACCTGGTGATCAGGTGTTCAGGGTCCCTATCAGGAAATCCAGTTTTGCTCTGTACTGGTCAGGTTTTTGAGCCATTTTGAGTGCTCACATACTTTTGAAACATATTTTGTCATATATTTCATTGTTTCAGCTACATGTCCAGGTTTCAAACAAGTTCCCTTGTCAATATAGCCCTTTGTTTGTGAAAGCAGTCAACCTGGAGGTGTAAAGTATGGCCATTGGCACTTACTCAACCTAATATTTTCCATTGCAGCAAAGCTGCCCCCACCTTTTTTAACAGTAACAGAGCCAGCTGTCTTCCACTTTCATTTGCTGGTAAACATTTTCATCTCTAACAAAATTTAGTTATAAAGTGTGGGCCCCCAAGGTGCAGGGACATAGTTTGCACCTAGCTAAGGTTGGCCCTGGTGACAGACTGGGGAAGAAATTTGTCAACACAAAAAAGGTGTTTGGTCTGCACTCAGAGGAGAGTGAGAAGGTCGGTTTTCCTACGTAGGACATTGACCCACAGGGTATAAAATGTTGGGGTTTATTGAAAATATGATGGATCATAATAGTCTAAAGAGCCCATCATGTTAAAGCAGCAATTTTGTCATCAAGGGAGAAGAAAAGGTGGGTCAGAATTGACAACCATCTGACATTTCTCACAATCCCCCACTCAAAAATGAATATCAACACAATTTAAGTTGGTGCAGTATAAGACCGCACCAAAGAATTCAACATCTACGCCAAGCTGGTCTTTCTCTGCTTGCCATGCATGTTGCATTCTTTCAGCATGGTCTCTATAGAGTATAGTACCACAATAAATTTTCTTGACCTCCTCATTTCCATCCAAGTGTACCCAAGCCCCCTTTCTGCCCTGATATCATGATATTCAGGGCTTGATTAAGTAAAGCTGCATCCAAATTTCCTCTCCATGGACCAAGTGGAATTTTTCCAATGCCAAAAAAAGATTAGCAATGTGCTCCCTGGCCTTGAATAAATTTAATATGGGGTGGTATTATACTTTGCACATTCTTGTGTTCTATGATTCTAATATGTTCACATGCTCTCTGCATTAAAGGGCATATAGTTTTTCCAGTACATGGCTGACTCAGCAGTAAACAGCGTATGCATGAGTATCACATATGCCCAGTACTGTAATTGCTGCAGTATTAGTTACGGCTGACTCTGGTGCAGTGAGTGCATCGCATATTCTTTTCAATGCTCTTGCCACTCTTGAAAGCTCTCCACAGCCATATCGGCTCTGACCAGAGTTTATTTTTAACATGGCTGCCATGATAGCTGATGTGAGGGACTGAGGGAAGAACAAGTTGGCGGACAAAGGGCCCATGGGCGATATGCCCAACAGAAATCCCACATTGCATTCAAACAGATGAGTGACATGGAGATTGTGAGGCAGTATTGGCTCAACAGGGAGCTTCTGAGACAGCTCTGTGAGCTGCTCTATGATGAGCTGCAGGCACCCACACACTGAAGTCATGCAATGGCTGTGGAGACAAAAGTCACAGCGGCGCTGGGCCTGCTCACCATGGGTACCTTCCAGATATGGATGGGTGACACTACTGGTATCACCCAGTTGGCCACATCTCATCTCTTCACATAGTTCCTAAATGCTCTGCTACCCCATACTAATGAATTCATCCAATTCCCCTAGCACACCAATGGAGTGGACAGCAACAAAGCATGACTTATACAGGGTTGCATACCTACTGGCAGTGCTTGATGCAATAGATTGCATCCATGTGGCCATAAGAGCATCACCTGGCAGTGACAAGGACCTATATGTCAACTGGAAGGGCTTCCACTCCATCAACTGCCAGGTGGTGTGCAATGCCACAAGGCACATCACCAGTATCTTTGCCAAATACCCTGGGAGTGCACACAGCTCCTTCATCTGACACCAGTCATTCCTGTGATATCACTATGAATCCAGGGGCATAACAGGGGGCCATTTCATGGGTGAGTGCCACCCCTGCTACAGAACAGGTGTCCACAGGTTAACAGGATGGTGGATGTATAGGTAACATCACATTACAATGCATTCGCTGGATGGAAGACATCCATGTGACCTGGGAGGGGTAGAAGAGACTGGGCACTGGGAGCTGGAAAAGTATGAGTAACAGTAACACGTTGCAGCAGGATGGCACTAGATAGGTAGTACATGATACAGAGCACATGCCAACAAATAGAAGGAACTAGGTAGTTGTGAGGGGTTGGGAACACCATGGGAATAAAAGAGCATGATGCCACAGGACAAGGCATTGCTGAGGCATGGGACACACATCCAAAGGACGTGACCTAGCCCACAGGTGAGACAGCATGCAGGATGCAATGGCAGTGACAGGAAGTACAGCTGCAGTGAAAAAGCCAGCAATGAGAGGCAAGCCGATTACAACGGTGACACTGTGGGAGGGCACAAGTTCAAAACAGTATGCCAGAGAGGAACAGGGCCATGTAGAGTGCAGGTTATACAGTATGTAAATGGTGTACTAACATATCACCATCTCTTATGCAGGTGACAGGGCATACCCTCTATGGCCATGGATGCTCACTCCAATACTGCGTCCACGTCCAAGGTGGAGCATTATAATGAGGCACACACGGCAACAAGAAATATCATTGAGAGAGTGTTTAGCATGCTGAAAATGTTTAGATGCCTGGACCAGTCTGGGGGTGCCTATAGTACAGCCCACAGAAGGTCCGTAGCATATTCCTGGCATATTGCATACTACACAACATGGACATTGACCATGGAATAGTTGTGCAGAACCTTGATGGTGACAGCAACAAGGATGGGGAGGCTTCAGATGAGAATGAGCAGCTATGGTACAAGAGTGGCAACCCACGGATGGTCCTGAGGGACAAGGCACAATGATACCATTGCACAGGAACATTTTAGAGATGGACAGTGAGTAAAGGATGCAGATGTGACAATGTAGCAATGCACACAAGCACAGTTTATGTGAGTGGATTTTGTCAGTCATGATAAGGTTGCGTATGTACTATAGCAGATGGGGTGGGTTGTACACAGGTATGAGGATGAGGCCTGCACACATGGCTACATCAAACAGAACAGCAGCAAAGATGCACAGAGGTAATGTTATCTGTGTGACATGGGCCAGAGAAAGACTACTGGCATATACCCATGGTATTACGCCACAGGTTCATTCATCATGCCCATGCCAGGTCCAAGACAACAGGTACCCCACCCATGTGGCCCATGCCAACCATGCAGTGTGACAATGCCACATGGGCAGTGGTGTTGGTGTGGAGTACAGGTTGGGCACAGTGTACAATATCAGGTTGTATGGGTTTCAGTGTGCCCACCTGCAGCCTGAAGATGTCACAGGCAGACTGCATAGACCCATACACATCAGGTATAGTGAGTACAGACTCCATGTACAAGTACAGAGCCCTGGTGCAATGGAGTACCATGTCTCAGTGTGGACTGATGGGTCATCTGTGGTGAGGGCTGCACATGTGTGGGTGTATAGTGATGTGATCCTGAAGCCCTAGGGGATCAGGCTCATGTTGAGAAGCTAACACCATGGCCAGGGGTGGGTGGATGTGGAGGGGGTGTAGTTGGGGACAAGTATGATCTGCAGTATGTGTATGGTGTTACAGGGGTGCTGCAGTTGCTGTGGGTTGTGTGTGGGGTGGTGCCAAGGACAACACATGAAGACTGGACTGCTATGTGTACATGGACAGCAGACGCAATATCCCACAGATCCATGTTATTATCCTCACGGAACACAGTAAGAGCCTCCATGATCTCCACATGGCAGACAGAAGCCCACTCATCCTGGAGGTGCATGTGTGCCCGCAACTGCAGCATTTCATCGTAGAGTTGTACCTGGCGTCCACAGCAGCACTCAGCAGCTGTGTATGGTTGGCAAGTTGTTGGTCCTGGGGAACTTGTTTGGGTCTGGGGTCTGGTTGCTGAAAGGGGGGGAGCTGGTGTGCAACAGGCAGCACATGTTCCACCCCCTCTGGTTTGCTGCCTGAGGTGTGGTGATGTCGCATGTGCAGTGACCGCACGTGGTGGCACTGCCTGTACCTGCTGCTGCACAGGCTATGGTCTGTCACCATCCCCCTGTAGCAGGGCAATATTGCCCTGCTGCTGCACCACTGCAGACCAGAAAATGGTGCCCTGTAGCTGTGCAGTGGCCACCTGCAATAGATGGCCAAGAAGCTGTGCAGAGGCTGGGCCTGGATGGGTGCTGGCATCATGTGCAGCTTCATGCGGAATACTGTGATGCACAAGAGAGACTGTGTCATGGACAGTACTGCCCATTAAGGTGGTGTCATTCTTAGTGTTACTGGAAAGCACATCCCTAGGGTCACTGGCTGCCACCTCAGCAACAGTGAGGAATGCCTCAGCCAATAGGGAGGGTGTTAATACACTATCATCATCATCCTCTTCCTCTCCATCTGCATACAGCACCATGGCAGAGGACCCCACACCTGCTGTGGCAGTGGCCAAAGGTGTATGCACAAGCTGTGATGCGTGTGGCACCTGTGGACCACCACTGGTCCAAGGTCATGATGGTGCTGTTGGTAGAAATAGACACAATGGTTCTTTTGTAGTTCTTTTCCTTCTCTATTTTAGGGTCCCCATGACCCAAACAAATAATATCCCCCTTAAGGGGTGGCTGGCTCCCTCTCCCTGGGCTAACACACAGATATGGCACACTGATGAGTCCAAATGAGGATGAAACATGTGTATGTGTCTGCTGTTCTTAGCCTTTGCTGATTACACAGTGAGGCCTTCTGGTACCATGCAATTCTGCTTAAAGTAGAGCCAGTCCAAATTTTCTCATGGGGATTTGCATATGTTTCCCATGATGCTTTGCATTATTGGGGTATGTGCAACTGTGTTTCCTTTAAAACATTGGATAGGGATGTACCAGCATGTCAGCAAAATACTACATACACAGCCATGAGCTCATGCATACGCCAAGTGTGTATGTGGTAACACACACATACAGGACATGTGTGGCAGGGAAACAAACAATATGCTGTGCTGACACATATGTGGTGGTGTGCACAGGCATACAGTGGAAGTATTGGCTAGGAAACAAACAGTAACATTTGAGAGTGCCCTGGAAACACACATGCATAGGCCAACACATGCAGGAAAGATGTCAAATTGCAACATGCATACTTACAGTGCTGGTACTGGTCAATCACTGTTTCTTGGCCCCCACCAGGCACACCTTGCACAGCCACCTGCCTGGAGGTAGTGGCCATCACTTCTTCCTGTACAGACATCTGGGAGGCCCTGGTTGGACCCCTGCCAGTGGACTGTTGATCCTACCGTGCCTGCACCAGTGGCCTTTGGTGCAGACCCTGAGGCCACTGGTACACTTCTTACATTCCCAGGGTGTATGGCTGTACACTACTTGGGCATTGATGGCCTCAGCAACCTCCCTCCCTCCCTCCCTCAGGCCCGATCATGCTTCTGTGGACCTCCTACAAAGGGTGTCCTCCCCCAGCACATAGGCCTCAGTGAGGGCCTTTAACTCAACCTTTATAAAATGTGGACATCTCCATCTTTCTGTAGACTTGTCTGGTGCTATAGAAACAAATAGACAGAGATAGACCCATGTAGCATGACATGGAGCAGGGGAATGCACTCACCACAGAACAATGAAATCCACACACACAAAATGGAAGTAGCATCTACCTTCAAGAATGTAATTCCTCTAGGTCACCTCTGTGGGCTTGGGGAGCCTTCCTGCATTTATGGTAATGGCCATGCAAATGAGATTAATACATTCCAGTAATGAGATGCAAATGTGCCGTTTGGGACTTCTGCTGATGTCATGGCTCAGCTTGGTAGCTAAATGTCAAGCTCCTGCACCCGTCCCACCCAAAAAAAACTAAATTTCTGCTTATTTCTTTCATAACTAACCACATAAATGTCTGCAGGAGGAACACAGTACAACTGTGTAACTAGATCTTGGCAGAAAGATAAGAGTACAGCTAAGGATGGAGTTGGATTTGTCTCCCAAAACCACAGACCCGAGTTGGGGCTCTTCCTCAACAAGTATGGCTGAGCTGCATTATGAAACTGATGAGGTAGCTGAGCAGTTGTCCCTTTCCCGCTTTGAAACACTGCTTTGGGAAATAAAAGAATTAAGATTGGAAAACAAACAAGAATTTAAACAGCTAAATCAAAAATTACTGGGGCTGGAATGTACAATTGAGGAGGCGGAAGACCGCATAGCCCTTACGAAGGATGGAACTTTGCAGATAGGCCTTGCTGTGGAGACCTTTCTCCAACAAACCAATCACATTGAAACAACACCCACATTTATGGACTGCCAGAAGGGTCTGAGACCGGAATAATGTATGTCTTTGTGATAGATCTTCTAAAGGATGACTTGCAGCTCCCCTGAGTTACTAGAGGGGGATCAAGCACACACACAGGGCCCTGTTACCTAAGCCTGTGGACTCTAAAGCTAGACCAAGGTCAGTGCTCATAAAGTTTAACAGTTTTAAAACCAAGGAAGACATTCTGAGAAGATCCTGGCAGCAAAAAGATGTCTATTACCTGAATACTCAACTTTACTTTGATCATGACTATCCGCCAGAAGTACTGAAACAGCATTTAAAATACAGGGATATCATCAAGGCTCTACAGTCTCAACAGATTCGGTTCCACACCCTGTATCTGGCTCATATATGGATCTTCTGGCCAGAGGGACAAACGATCTGTCAGACCCCAGAAGAGGCACTGGCAGCTTTGAAGGAGAGAGGACTTTTGTCAGCGGATCTTCCTTCCACCTCTGGGAAACAGTGACAATGAGATCAATCCCCCTCCTGGCAACTGGTGGGTTCACAGAAGAGGCAAGGGTTTGGGAAAGCAACCCAGTCCCTCTCCCTGCAGTCCTTACAAAAGCTTCTGAAAAAGCTTCAAAACCAACATTGAACAGACCGCTAGCAGTCCGTGGGTTGATGGGGCCCTGACGTCGGCATCTTAGTTTCAGCGGTTTTCCTCAGAAAAATTCTGTGAGTAGATGACTGCTGCAGACAAGGGCACTTTAATCTAATTTGCAGAATTCTGTTCCTATGCAGACTATTCCTCAGTGGTTTGGTGAGGCAGAATGTCATTTAAATTATCTATACTGGCTAGTGACTGCAACTAATTTGGTAACGGTTCTCTATTAATGCCGCTTTTGCCTTAAAACATTCACTTATGATTTTCTGTCTTGTTTAATTGGGATTAGAGGAGCTAATTGCAGCTACTCTCCAAGTTCCTATCTGGGGTGTTTTGAGTGGTGAGAGGACAAATATAAGTGCAGTTTATGGGCTTCTTAATCCAACATTGGGCAGCATATGAAAGAACTTGAATAGTCCATTGCGGTTTTACAGTTTTAGGCATTACCTGCCCCCTTCCGCTAGAGATAGCATTAGTTGGAATTTTAGTAAATGAGTATACTCCAAAGTGTAATTCCAGGGGATGAGTTGTGCAATTTGAGGGGGGGATGCTTTGCACATTCTCCCTCCCCACAGCTAAAAATCGCAACCCATGCTTGGTTCTGTATCCATCCCTTTGTTGCTCCCTTGAGTTAAAGTGTGGTATAATCCGCTTTTGATACATAGATGATAAGGGGCATGGTTCAAGTTTTTGCATAACAGCTCTTTCCACTCAGCTCCCAAGCAATCAAACCAGTGGTTTTGGTTTTGCTGGTTTTAATAATTCTAACCAGGGCAACAATGTCCACAGGCTGGACCGGATATCCAAAAAAGGCGGTGGCTGCGCAATCTATATCAAAGACTCCCTGTCTTGGCACCCTATAGCAACTCCAACACTTTCTGCCTCAGCCCAGATTCTGCCACTAAAAATCATCCTAGGTCCCACCATAAAGCCCTGACTATTGTCTCCATATACATCCCGCCCAGGGACCCTAAACATGGATTCAATGACGTCCTAAAGTTTATCAACTCTCATCCTTCCGAAGCTGAACTTATTCTACTAGGGGATTTCAACATAAACTGGTTAGCATCGAGTGCCAGTGCCTATAAAGACTCCATCTCAGCTGCTAACCTCACGCAAATGGTAAACTCCCCTACTAGGATTAACTACAAGATTGGCACCAGTACCCTCTTGGATTGGGTCCTCACCACTCACCCCACAAGGATTTCTCATACGACCATTCTCCCAGACTCACTCAGTGACCACTCCCCAGTCATGTGTGCATGGTCTAACAAATTCCTTAAGCCCCGTCCCAAAATTATCTCTAGCAGAGTCCTTCCTTGTGGAAAACTTCCACATCTCAAACACCTGCTTCTACAAGACTGGCTACCCATCTATGAAGCAACAGATGTTAACTTGGCTCTTGATCACTTCATCTCAATTTTCAGCAAAGCCTGCGACCTCTTTGCCCCTGCTAAAAGGCACAAAACAAAATCTCTCTCTAACCCATGGGTCACCGCAGCTCTTCTCTCACAGCTGAAACTAAGAGATCACCTCTGGGCAATTGCCAGGGCCACTGGCAAACAACTGGACATCCAAAATTACAAACAAGCACGAAATGCCTGCACAAAAGCCATACAGCTAATGAAATCTACCTATTACAAAGACACTCTCACCAATACATGGGGAAATGGTCGTGCTTTCTGGGACAATATCAAGGATATCACAGGGAAGCAGCCAAAAACCTCTCCGGCCATGTTAATGGTTGATGGATCCTCAACCCTTGACCCCAAGGTGATCGCAAACATCTTTAACACGGCTTTTTCAGACCTTAGTGCTGTTCTACCCCATGACTTTTTCGAAAACAGGGCCTACTCCCCAAATACCTCAGCCCTTCAGTCTAACCATCCCCTCTTCTACTTCAGGAAGGTAAGGCTAAATGAAGCTCGCCGCTATATTACTGCAGCTATCTCTAAATCTAGATCTAGTAGCGACACCCTGGACCTTAAGCTTCTGTTGCTCACCCTCAATGAGGTAATTCATCCATTAACAAAAATCCTAAACCTCTCTCTCAGCTGTGGAACATTCCCGGACCTATGGAAAACAGCCACCATGACACCTGTCCATAAAAGTGGGGACAAGACGATTCACTTAAATTATCGCCCTATCTCCATACTGCCCCCACTCTCTAAGGCACTTGAGCACATCATGGCTGATCAACTTACCGACCACTTGGATAAATACAATATACCTTGTCCACAACAACACAGCTTCCGGAAAGGTCACAGCACCACCACAGGCCTTCTTGAGTTCACTGGAGCTTTGCACAAATCCCTTGACAATGTCCTTCTCACAGGGGCCGTTTTCATCGCCCTCTCCAAGGCCTTCGATACAGTACACCATGGACTACTAATACACCAACTACTGAATGCCGGGCTATCACCTGACCCTTCTCTCTGGTTTAAAAGCTACTTAGAAAACCGGTCACAGAGAGTAAAATGCGGATGCTCTTTCTAACACCCTGCCTGTTCGCCAGGTGTCCCACAGGATCCATACTGGGACCCCTCCTTTTAGCCTTTTCTTAAACTCCTCCTTACCACTGCTCTGAGCAGATCATACTATATGCCAATGATGCTGTTGTATTCTCCACTCACAAAGATCCTGCAACTCTTCAACACAACCTTCAACTTGGTTTCAGTTCTATAGAGACATGGTTTCTTAATCATAAACTGGTCCTCAATGACAAGAAAACCAAATCTATGCTCTTCTACAGCTCTCATAACCCACACAAGCTACACCACTTGGCTATCTCCACCACCCAGGGGAACACTCTAGATCAGGTGGTGTCCTTCAAATACTTAGGGATTCAGCTTAATCCTAATCTCTCCTATGGACTTCATGTAGATAATGCAGCTAGAGCTGCTAATACACAGCTTGGTCTCCTCTACAAACACAGACCACACCTCACGCCAGAAGCTTTGAAGGTTGCAGTCCTGAGCTCTATGATCTCAGTAATAGACTATGGTCTCATCATTTATGGCTCGGCCACAACCACAACCCTTAGACGCCTCTCAACTGCCTTAAATAAAGCATGTCGGCTCGTCACTGGTGCTCACCGTCTTACCCACACATGTGACCTGTACACTCAGACCGGCTGGCTCCAACTATCAAACCGCATAAAGTTTCTCACCTGCTCCATGGTCAAAAAAAATCTACCTTGGCCTTGCACCTTCTGGGATCTCAACTCTGTTACAACAACGATTAACAAATGGTGCCTTAGGAGATCTACGCTACAGCTACTGAAAGTCCCCACTGTCACACTTCACAGGGACAACGCTCTTTTGCTTATCGAGCACCACTCTGGTTCAATGGCCTCAGCCCAACCATCTCCTCTGCCTCAACTATTGGTATGTTTAAAACTAGGCTTCGGGACTATCTCACTACCAACAGCTCCTGTGACTGCCCAACTTAACCTTGTTTCTCCAATTCCCTTTCTGCTCCAGTTGTCCCCCCCCCCCCACTGGATTCTACCTTCACATCTTGGTATACCCAATGCTGCACTTTTCACCCTCTCACCACCCTTCCTACATTCCTTCTCCCTCCTACCCTCTTCCCTCTCCCTATGACTCTGGCACTTCTTATCTGTTGTCTGTTTTCTCTGACAAATGCCGCTGGCTGCCTTGTTACAATGCTACCCTTGAAATGTATTAATCTGTACTCTGTCTGCAATGTCCACATTCTTGTAATGCCTGTCTTGATGTTCCCCATAATTTGTATTTCTCTGATGTGGAACCTTTGTAAAAGAGCCATGGCTCAAAGGTATTTGTAATCCTAGACTTGATAAATAATAAATAAATAAATAAATAAAACAACCATCTGTTTGTTCTGGGATTTTTAACAAGTAATGTATTCTTTTAAATGCAGCCTGTTACAATTTTAGTGGCGGATGGGTGATGGGACTACTCAGGGATGAATTATTTTACTCTCATTCTCCTGCAATTACTAGTACTCTGTGACGTCTACTTAAACTCACCATTTTTGTGAGTTTATAGCCTATAGAAACATAGAAACATAGAATTTGATGGCAGATAAGGACCGCTTGGCCCACCCAGTCTGTACATTTCCCTACCTAATGGATAAGCTGCAGATCCTAGTTAACCAGCAGCCTACTTCTTCCTACCCCACCCCCAAGAATTGCCTTATGACTGTCCCATGCATGCTTGAATTCCACCTCTGTTTTTGACTCCACAACCTCCTCCGGAAGACCGATCCATGCATCCACAACCCTCTCTGTGAAAAAATACTCCCTTAAATTACCTCTGAGCCACCCCCCCCATCTTCAAATTGTGTCCCCTTGTTCTTGCACACCTTTTTTTTGAAAGATGCTACCCTCTTGGACTTTGTTGATTCCCTTGAGGTATTTGAAAGTTTCTATCATGTCCCCCCTCTCCCTCCTTTCCTCGAGGCTATACATATTAAGCTCCTTAAGTCTCTTCATATTCTTCCAGTGCAGACCCTGCACCATTTTGGTGCCTCCTCTGGACAGCTTCCATCCTGTTTATGTCTTTGGAGATTGGGTCTCCAGAACTGCACAGTACTCAGATGGGTCTCACCAGCTGTCTGTACAGAGGCATAATAACTTCCTGTTTTCTACTGGTGATGCCTCTCCCTATGCATCCCAGTATCCCCCCAGCCCTCCTTGCTGCCCTCTCACATTGCTTGTCCACCTTTAGGTCTTCTGATATGACTACCCCCAGGTCCCTTTCCATTTTTGTTGTTGTTAGTATCTCACCCCCATTGTGTACTCTTCTCCTGGGTTTTTGTTTCCCAGGTGCATTACATTGCACTTCTTAGCATTGAATCTAAGCTGCCATACATTTGACTATTCCTCTAACCTTGCCAAGTCCCTTCTTATCCTTTCCACCCCACCTTGTGCATCAACTCTGTTGCAGATCTTTGTGTCATATGCGAAGAGACATACTTTTCCTTCCAGTCCCTCTGCAATGTTGCTTATAAAGACATTGAAGAGGACCGGTCCTAATACTGAACCCTGCGGTACTCCACTAGTAACCCCCCTTTCTTCAGAGTGGACTCCATTTACTATTACTCTCTGTGTCCTATTCTCCAGCCAATTCTTTACCCAGGCTGTCATCTTGGGACCCACTCCCAGGCTTGCTAACTTGTATATTAATCTTTTGTGTGGGACTGTGTCAAATGCCTTGCTTAAGTCTAGGTAGGCCATTTCCACAGCCCCTTCCTGATCTACTACTTTGGTCACCCAGTCAATGAAATCTATTAGACTCGTCTGGCATGACCTTCCCACTATGAATCCATGTTGCCTTGGGTCCTGTGCCCCTATGGCCTCCAGATACTTGACAATTCTTTCCTTCAGAAGTGATTCCATCATTTTCCCTATCACTGAGGTTAAACTAACAGGTCTGTAGTTTCCTGCTTCTGCCCTGCTCCCACTTTTGTGAACGGGAATCACATCTGCCCTCCTCCAGTCCTCAGGTACCACCCCATCCTCCCATGATTTGTTAAAGACAGTAGTCAGTGGTGTCACTAGTTCTACCCTTAGTTCTTTTAGAATTCTGGGATGAATCCCATCAGGCCCCATTGCTTTGTCCACCTTCAGTTTTAAGAGTTCTTTCAGAACCCTTTCTTCTGTAAATGGGCTGGTATCAACTTCTGTATCCAGAGTGTTTCTATTGTTTTAGGTACCTCCCCCTCTTCATTTGAAAATAGTGAGCAAAAATATTTGTTTAGTATTTCTGCCTTTTCACAGTCACCCTCTGCCCACCCCCTCCCCTTTATTAAGCCTCACTGTCCCTCCCTTGGTCTTCCTTCACTCCCTGATGTACTTATAAAAGATTTTATCCCCCTTCTTAACTGAGTTGGCTATCTTTTCCTCGGTTTGGACCTTTGCTGTTCTGACTGCCTTCCCAGCTTCCTTTTGCTGATACAATTCTCTGTCCTGCTCCTTCTGTGATTCCTTGCACTTCCTGAATGCTTTCCTTTTCTATTGAACCTTCACTGCCACTTCCTTTGACAACCATAGTGGTTTCTTACATCATTTTGTTTTGTTTAGTTGCTTCACACAAAGGCTTGTTACCTCTGTGATGGCAGTTTTTATTATTCCCCATTGTTCTTCCACCCCTCCTTCCTGCCCACTTGCTAGTGCATTTCTTAGGCACTCACCCATTTTGGCAAAGTCAGCCCTCCTAAAGTCCAGTACTTTTGCCTTTGTATGGTTTGACTCTATTGCTGTGTTTATTGTAAACCATACTGTTCGATGGTCAGCTAGTTCCCAGATGGCTACCACTTCTACATCTATGATCCTCTCTCAATCTCCATTTGAGAGAACCAGGTCTAAGATTGCTCCCTCTCGAGTGGGTTCCAATGCCAGTTGTCTAAGGCATGCCCCCTGTAGGGCATCTAGAATAACCCCACTCTTCGAAGTGGCTGCTGCAACTGCACTCCAGTTAACATCTGGCATATTTAGATCACCCATTAGCAATATCTCCCCTTTTTCTGCCATTCTAAGTATATTTTCTATCATTTCCTTGTCCATTTCCTCCCCCTGAGAGGGGGGTCTGTATACAACCCCTGTTCGGATTATGGTGTCATTGCCTGTCTCCAAATTGACCCACAGTGCTTCTCCTCCCTGTTTAACCTTTTGTTCTGTTGTTTTGATTCCTTCCCTTATGTAAAGAGCTACTCCTCCTCCTCTTTTACCCTCCCTGTCCCACCTGTAGACAGTGTATCCTGGTATGTTTACATCCCAGTCATGGTTCTGTGTGTACCATGTTTCTGTGACTGCCACGATATCCAGATGTTCCACCTCCATCAAGGCCACTAATTCAGGAAGCTTGTTACCCAGACTACGGGCATTGGTACTCATATATATATTACATATATATTTGGCTCTGGAAGAGGACTACTTTTTCATTACAATATGCACCACTTTAAATGGATCACGATTAGGCAGACAATCAGTTTTACTGACCATATCCACAAAACCAAATGCTGTTTCCTATAAGTGCCTTGTCTAATTTGATGTATACAATGTACTAAGGTCACTGCAGATATCAGTCACTCCTTAGGTTTCCACTTGTGTTACACTCATAAACCTTGAGTGTGATAAACGTTCCAAATGCCCCCAAGGTGTAGTTTTATGTAAATGTAATCAAGATTGACCACAAGTGACAGCTACAAATTTGATAGCATTGCTAACTTTTTACTTTATGCTGTGAGTATCATGTGCCGTCTTACATCCATTTTATTTTTCCAGTTGACCGGAAATGGCACATCATCAATTGCTAGCGAATGCTGTTAACAGTCTGCCTTTGATTGATTCATTCATTCATTGAGGTCTGACATTTGTCATGGAAGCCAAAAATAAACACACTGCCCTACGTCGCCTTTCATGGAAGGTGTAGATTTTGGCAAACTTAGAAAAACTGCCTAAAATGACAGTTCGGGAGATGGCTCTTCATTTCAAGCTCCCAAAGTCAACAATGGTAGACTTGATTAGAGACAAGGAAAAAAGCCTCTCTATGTGGCATGGCAACATGAACCCGGAGCAGAAATGGAAACAGGAGGCAAGGATGCCGACATTGAAGATGCCCTGCTCTGGTGGTTCACAAATGCCAGAGGAAGAGAGACTATGCTCAGTGGTCCAATTCTTAAGAAAAAGGCACAGCAACTTGCCACCGCTATGGGAAAACCTGATTTCTCACCTTCAGAGGGGTGGTTACAGTGTTGGAAGCACCGACACAACATAGGTTTTAAAGTTGCTCATGGGGAGTAGCTCAGCACTGACCAGGCATGTTTTGCCACTGTGTTGGATATGGGACTCTGACCTTTACATCAGAAACCCCACAGGGTCTGAAAAAGGCCAAAGATCATGTGTCAGTGCTATGCTGCTATAACATGACTGACACTGAAAAAAAATGTCTCGTCGTTGTTGGAAAATCAGCCCAATCAAGATGCTTTCATGGAGTGAGTCATCTCCCTGTGCTGTACAGAAGCAACCATACAGCATGGATGACAGGAGACATTTTCACTGATTGGCTGAGAAATTGGGATCACCAGCTCAGGAGGCACAAAACTGCACTGCTTATTGACAACAATAGTGGACACCCTGATGTTCAAGGTCTACGTAACATCAGGCTGATATTTCTCCCCCTGAACATGACCTGCATCATTCAGCCTCTTGATCAGGGGGTGATTTACCCCTTCAAATGCCACTGTATGCATGCTATGCATGGCAGGTTTCTAGAGACTTTAGATTAAGCTCAAGATCTGACTTCACTGATCTGCATTAAAAAAAAAATTAACCTGTTGGATGCTGTTCACCTCTTGAAAACCGCCTGGGATGTGGTTAGCTCTGAAACAATTGTGAACTGTTTCAGGAAGGGAGGATTCTTTGCTGTTTCAGCCAAACAAGCTGCTGAATTAGCAACCAAAGAAACAGAAGATCCAGAAGTAGCGATCGAGATTGCAGACCAAGTGGCAACACCTCAGGGGCTAACCAAAGAGGAGTTCGATCATCTGTGCAGGCTGGGGGACTGTGAGATTATGGATGACCAGGATGACATTCAGCAGGTGATTTTGGCAATCCAGGCAACTTTGATTGGTGATGAGCAGGAAGACACAGAGACTGAAGACTACTCTAAAGAGGTGTAACCACAAGTTACATGCAGAGATGTCCGTGACTCTCTCCTTACACTCTATAGAGCCATGGAGCAGAGAGAAGACATTCTGTCAGACTGGGATATGCTGAATTAAATGGAAAAGATGTGGCAGGAATACATGACTGTGCAAGCAAAGCAATGCACAATCAACTATTTCTTTAAAAAATAAATATGTACGTACAGTTGCACTAAGCGACCTCTGTCCCTCAAAACCCACCATTAACACCCCTCACTTCTACTATGTACCTGTACTGCACAAACCCACACACAGCAAACTAAAACAACAACAACAAAAAAGTTACGGTACAATGAAGTTGTGCAGGACACTCTAACCACCGCAGCGCTTTATATAAAGACTAGCAGGGCACTTAATTTAGCAGTACTGTACTAACAAAAAAATTTTTTGAATTTAACTCTAAAATGCTAAAACAGACATCCGCTATGATGGACAGATTAGTCATACATGGATCAATCCATTATAAGTGGTGTATACTGTAGTACAATTCCCTCCTCTGGTCTCCCCTCACTATTGCGCTGCACTGGGTTGGGTGGGTGCCAGAGATCCTTTGTTTAAGGGTCTCCTTTATTGGAAGCCTTTTGTTGTTTAAGATTAAACAGTTGAACCTGTTGAACATTACATGTTGTAATGATGTTATGGTCTTTTAATTTTCTTGTTATGGTTGCCTATATTCTTTTTTCACCTTTTCTGAGACCTATACCCGGAGCATTGATTAAAGCAAGACAGTCACTTTTATCCTAAACATCATGTTTCACTTGGGATAATGGATAGACAAGGGACTACCATCCTTTCATATAATGTACGAGGCCTAACGCACCCCATCAAAAGGAGTAGGGTTATGTCCTTTCTTTAAAAAACTTGTGCAGATTTGTGTTTCCTTTATGAGACCCACTTAAGTCCATCTGAGCATGAAAAGCTCAGGAAGTTTGGTTACAGCACAGTGCTCGCCTCTTCTTATAAAATGGGAAGATGGCAGGGTACTGTGATTTCGGTTCCAGGTAGGGTCCCTTTTGATATAGTTGACAATCATAGATGGTGAGGGCCAGTATGTCTTGTTGAAGGGACGCTATCATTGGGCCATGGTCACACTGGCCTCCATATACACCCCCGGAGTCCGACTGTTCTTTCTACTGCACTCTTTTCTTGAAGATAGTGGAGTGGGCAGAGGGTCACTTGGTAATGGGGGGGGGGGACCTGAACTTTTTGCTCCAACCACAGTTAAATACAACTTCCATGGCAATGAGATGGGAACTTACTGTCTCCTGGTGGGTTTCAAAGCTCCTGAGTGAAATGGGATACATTGAAGCTTGGAGGCAATTACATAGCAGAGTCAGGCACTACATAAATGTTTCCACTATGTTCCAAGTGTGCTCTAGATTGGATTACTTTTTAGTTTCAAAGGAACTGACAGGACAGGTCCACAATTCTTGGTTCAGGAATATGACACTTTCCAACCACACCCCTGTATACCTGAAACTAAACCTCGGTCAAGTCAAACAAACTACCTTCTGGCACCAGAAAGTTTCACTTCTGCAAGATGAGGCAGTTAAGGTGGACATAGTGGAAACCATTAAGAAAGCATTAGAAAAATGACAACCCTTCCCTCTCCCCCTCCACCTCCGTACTTTGGGATACAGTTAAAGCCCTCATTAGGGGTAAATTTATTGAAATCTCCCCCATAAAGGAAAAATTGAGGGAAGCATGGAAGGCTCAGTTACAGACTCAAATCGTGGAATTAGAAGCCCAAGAACAACAAAAACGGGATAAGCAATGTGGGATTCAGTTAAAATCCCTTAAAAAGGAGCTGGTCTCTCTCATTGATTATTAAGTTGAACAAAAACTTCTATATATTCGTCAGGGTTATTATGAAGGAGGACCAAGGGCTCTAAAAATGTTGCCAAGCAGGCTCTGTCAACAACATGCCAGAGCCACAGTAACTAAGATAGTAACCCCATTTCTCACAAGATTCATTCCGTGACCCAAGAAGTAACTGAAGCCTTCTGTGCATATTATTCAGACTTATACAAGGCTGATGTTCCTCCGTCCCAGGGAGACTTAGCTACATATGTAGCCCTGCTACACCTCCCCCAGCTAACAGAGCTTCAGAGTCAAACACTTGCAGAACCCATTTCCACAGCTGAAATTTTGGCAAAAATTAAAAGATTGAAAACTGGAAACGTCCGGGGACTGACGGTCTCCCTAACGAGTTCTATAAACAATTTAAGAGCTCTGTTTCCCACTTGTTGTTGTGGGCTTTTGACAATGCAATAGCGAAGGATTGTCGGACGGCCCATTCCTGGCCCTGGGCTGTTATCTCTGAGATCCCGATGCTGGCCAAGGACACCACCAAATGTTCCTCCTACCATCTTATTTCTATCTTAAATGCCAATGATAGCATTTTAACAGGTATTATAACTCATAGGATGGAGCATATCATCCCCCTCTATAATTCATTTAGACCAGACAGGATTTGTAATGGGGATACAGGTGCAAGATAACATCAGGAGGACTGTTCACATTATAGATCATCTCTCTCAAATGGAGTAACACGCCTACCTAGTAAGTCTCAACACAGAGCAGGCCTTTGATAAGGTCTCTTGAGTCTTCCAGCGGGGGGGTCCTGGCCGGCTTTGGGTTCATAGATCAAATTAGAAATTTTATCTCTAGGCTATACACCATGCCAATTGCGTACATCAGAGCCAATGGGCATATGTCACAGCCTTTAGTGTTGCAGAGGGGAACATGGCAGGGCTGTCACCAGTCCCTGTTATTATTTGCTCTTCACATCAAGCCCCTGACGAAAAGCATTAGGCTTGACCCAAATATTTATGGCATGAAATTGGGTGATATACATCACAAATTAGCCCTTTATGCTGACATCATCTTATTATACCTGACTAATGCTTTTGTTTCCATGCCGCAAGTATTTCGTCAGATTCAAATATTCTCCACATTATCCGGATTCACCCTAAATACAACCAAAACAGAGGTATTGGTTTTCTCTTGCCCAAATACTCCATATATTCAGGAGACCTACCCCATGAAATGAGATTTAAACACCAATAAATATCTGGGGGTTTGTTTGTGACTCTCCTCATCTTCCCTTTTCTAAGACAACTATACACCATTTTTGAATGCATTACAATCAGATCTCCAAATGTGGGCTGTCCTACCACTCTCCCTCCATTCAAGAATCCAGGCAATAAAGATAAATGTCCTCCCATGCTTTTTGTATTATTTTCCCTTGTGCCCTGCCCCATCCCTCAGAAGGAACTGCACGCCTAGCAACGGCGACTGTTGGATTTCATTTGCTTGGGGAGGCAGCCTCGAATCTCACAGCAGGTATTGTAGCTTCCAAAGAAGGGTGAATGGGCTTTCCCTAACTTGATGGGCTACTGGATAGTGGCCCAAATGAAGCTGGCTCTCTTGTGGGTTCACCCTACCTATAGAGCCCAATGGCAGCAGACTGAACTGGTGCAGCCCTCCCCAACCCCTACACTTTCAGCTTTAATTTTCAGAAATGAATATCACCTTCAGCTCCCATAAACGCATTCAAGAGAATTAAGACAGTGTTTACTGGATGAGGGTGGGGAGTGAGGAGGGGTCACATGCTACTTTCCCTTTGGAAATACGCCTGGTGTGATGTGGGATGACAAGTACCCACCAGCTCAAGTCGATTCTTGATACACAAAACAAGCCAGTCAAAACTTTCACTCCCCTTGGCAGCTGTTACAAAAACCATTAGTCATTTAGTTTGATCTAGCCCTCAACAAATTCTGTTGGCAACCCTCTGACAGAAACCATTTTTACCAATTGAGAGACCACATCAATAAGCACCTCCGAAATCCCTCACTTCTGTCAGAAGAGCTCACTTTTCCATCAGCTTTTGAAACAATTTGGAGATCCTCCCATGGGAAAGGAGCTATCACAATGTTATATGTGAATTATATTTTTGACCTCAGGTGTAACATATGAAGTATTAAACATAAATGGGAACAAGCGCTCCACTTTAACCTAGACCCTCTGAGATGGACAGTCCTTCCTGGTTTGGAAGAATTTACTTGGAAAGTATGAATTCGCTACTTTTTGACTCCCCAACTCCAAGCCAAAAGAGGCCCCCCCTTTACTGCTACTTGTTGGCAGAATTTTGGGACTTCGGTGGCCACTCATAGCCATGTGTTCTGGGACTGCCTGAAATTATGGGATTATTGGTCACAGATAATCCACCATCTAACTGCCCTTTTTGACATACCCACCTCCCCCACCCCGGGCCTGGACAATTTGGTACTGGCTCTCCCCCCAGAATCAATAAAAGGACGAGAGGGAAAATACTGTACCTTTGGGTCATCCTGGTGACAGCAGCAAATATGGCAATTAACAAAAGATGGCTGCAGGATTCCCATCCCACCATACGTGAACGGGTTGTATTGACTCATCAGATCCAGCCAACGGAGCATATTACATTTGCAATCCAGCATAGACTGCCACACTACAGCAATTTCTGTACAAGATGGAAGCTGTATCAGTATGAAACCCCCACTATTCCCCTTAGTTTTATTATCATCTTAAGACCTTTCGAGGTTCGCATAAGTGTAAAGCACCCAGCGTCCCTTCAGGGTGCATTCCCTGAGCTTGATATGCTGCCCCTACTCCCCCCTTCCCTTTACCCCACTTCCTTGCTTAGGCCAAATACCATTTGTTATCCCTCAACCTTCCCTAATATATTTCAGTGCCCCGAGCTGGGTCCACAGCTAAATATACTGACCTACATTAAACAATTTAATGATTTCCAAAGTAGCCTGACAGTTTCAGCTACTTTTGGATACAGGCAACCATGGTTCACTAGTTATAAGTAAATTAATTTTATATCATTCTCATCCTATGTTATTTTTTCTTTACAATAAGCTCTGTGAGTATTAACTTTAACTTTGTACTATTTATGAATTGTTACAGATGCAATGTTTTACGAGTACAGAGAGTGTTTTTTACCGTTTATACCATCTGTAACTTGAACTTTTAATAAACTAGTATAAAAAAATGTGCTGTTTGGGCACAGGCTGTGTAATGAGGCAATTTGCATAACCTGGCTGAATATTGCATAGATGCGTGCTGCGCATATGGCATGCAGTCACGCAATCTGGTTTGCTCTGCTGAATGGCATGGAGCACTTGCGGAGGCTTCTGCATGACTAATGCCACACATCACTGCTCCATGCAGGACATGCATGGCACCATTTGGTCAAGTTGACTGTGTTCCATTGCACAAGCACACATGAGGGCCATGCATGCACGATACACCCTGTCATGCATGCCCCATGCAATGTACAGTTTGGATAGTGCAAGTCATAACATAGTTTGCCCTTCACAGCATGGCACCGTACTGATGCCATACTTGCGTGATTCCATGGATCGTGACCTTGTTTTGCATGCAGCACAACATGATGGTGCATGCACAGTGATATGTCTGTTATACACTGTCGCGCAACTCTGTGGCATTAACACATGAAGCATGCTCAAAATACGTGTATTATTGTGCTATGTGTGTGGAGCATAGTCCCTCTGAAATGTGGTTGGGTTAGACATAGCAGTGTATCAGTGGGGAAACGGCACATGCAGCGCAGTGCCTGGGAACTAGCCAATGGGACCAGCATTGGTCTGAGACTAAGCTGGCCAACCTTGTGGTCACCAGGGATGGTCAGCTATTTGGAAGCGAGGACCTCCAAAGGCCCAGGTCAGAGGTGTGGACTGAGATAGCCAGTGTGCTGTATAGGAGGACAGGAATGCCACAAAGTTGCAAACAGTGCAGTCATAGATACTGGGACCTGCGGTGGAGGTACCAGGACAGGCCGGACAGGTATGGGGCCATGGCAGAGGATGGCTCTATGACACACCCAAAAATGTTGTTATATTTATTTATTTTGGTCTTGGGATCAAAACATTTGAGTCAGAAGACTCCTTTACAAAGGCCCCACATCAGAAAAAAAAAAGACAAGAATACAATATACACAGTATACAATATACACAATATATACAACATACAGAGTAAAATGATGCAGCAGCAGTTAATGTGCAAACACAAGGAATCAATGAGGTTAACAAAAATACAACAAAACTAGGAGAAAAGAGTAATGGTAGAGGTTATGAAGAGCGAAAAGAGCAGGGGGACCCTGGGGGTGGGCTGGAAGACACAAGGAGAATGGAGGTTGAGGGGACAGAGGGACAGACTGGTGGTGATTGGGGTATGAGAAGTAGTAGGTGATGCAGTCAGTAAAGACATTGTCACAAAAATTGAAATGGCTAAGGGGTGTGATGGCAGTAATTAAGAAGGGGTGATAATGGGGCAAGCTAGTGGCAGTCACAGCTGCTGGAGGCAATGAGATGCAACCAGAGTTCTTGTTTGAAAGGGCCAATTTTATTAACAGAAAATCTCAGGGGGTGGGTCATTAAGCCAATGAGGGGCCCTGTACATGAATGCCCTCTGGCCCAATGAGGTCCTACAAAATGGGACAAGGAATGTGGCTTTGGATGGTATTTCACATGAGTGATCATTAATCCCAGTCAGGATCATGTTTGTGACCAGTGGTGCACGATGTGGACTGTTGTCTTGCAGTAGTAGCAAGCCACCTTTGAGGGTGCACATGTCAATTAATGTGTCCTTGTGTATGGCACAGATAGGCTCCACACTCACTATAGTGCAAATGTCACCTAGCACATGTGCATGTATGTTGTACTGAGGTCAACACCTGCCTGAAGATACAGCCAGGATGCTGAGCAGTGCCTGTGCACGTCATGCTGACTGTTGCATGTGGCCCTCACATGCAATTTGCCCAATGGGCATCATTGGCATGGCCGTGGAAACAGTGTCTCGCACATATGGCTTCCCTCCACATTGCAACACTGTGGTATAAGGTACATCTGTCAGAACCTGGGCATAGGTGCACAACATGGTCCACGTGTGCACCATGACAGTGTGCTTGCACACACATGGAGAAACATATACACTTTATAAGCATTTGTCACACACGACATGGGTATGTGATGAACAGTGCGATGTTACTGCATGTCTGTTGTGCATCCCCATGATACATTTTGTCATTCCACATGGTATGCCAAAGGGGTATGCAGGCACTCTTGCAGACGTTTGGGTCATGCAGTTGTCCATTGTGTGTTGGAATGTCACATCCAAACACACCCATATCAAAGATTTACAATGATGCCATGTATATTGTATCACAGTGATTACAGGCACACAGCTGCTGTGGTGTGCTCTGCCATGGCATGTAACGCTGGACCTGTGTGGATATACACGTGCTGGTGGCTGTCAGGGACTTTATGGCCATATGGTCAGTTTGCACATATGGCAACTCACATGCAACCCCTCTACTGTCCTGTGTCTGCCTATGCCACACCATTGGCTGCATGATACATGGCCTCATTAGGCTCACGACCACTACAGTGGCCCCATCCAGTGTTCACCTACTGCCATATACTCCCACTGCTGTGGGATGTCTAACTGCTTCAGTGCCACCCAGTCCACTGCCATGTGGTCATGGGAATGTACATGTGCCATCATGCGTATCCAGTGCATCACACATGGCAACACACACCATTACTGCTGTCAGTCACATGTTGAGCACTAGTGTTACTCGATAGGGGTGACAACTGGCATGGATGACTGCCATGTCAACCATCGTACATGTGCATGGTACACAGGATGCATCTGATGTAATATACATGCAGGACAGGCAGGCAGGGTTGAGTATTAGTGTGTCGCACACTACTTGGTTGACATGCTGTGTACATGTACACTGTGATGACCATGTAGTGTCTGTGTAATGTGGGAGTGAATATCATTAGTGGCCTGTGTCCTCCCACTGGTGTAAATATTTATGGGTACACTAGTCTGTCTACTGCTGGGGGACCTGGCTGCTCACCTGGGTGTACAGTATGCATCAACAGTGCTGCATCATGGGTGGTTGAACTGTGGGGGACATGGGTGGACATGCATAGCTCTGTCTGATTGTGTCTTTTTCATTTTGTTACCATTGCAGACCGAACAGACTGAGTAGCCAGGGCCAGGTGGGACACCAGGAGAAGATGCATCCGAGGTGTCAGGACAAGCAGGACAGCAGAGCACAACATGAACATCGCCATGCAGACAGACACGTGAATATGCATGCATGAGTCACATTTGCATATCCAAAATGTGCATCACTGTCACCATGATGCATCCACTGTGCCTGTGTGTGCACCACATGCGTTTGCCTCATGCAGGTGCACATTAGGGGCTTGAACCCTGCCCTAACAGTGCATGTCACCCACAATGGGATCACATGTCTACACACACATGCCATAGGCGCTCTGCACAGCATGACACTTACTGTGCCACATAGCAGGCCCAATGCTGCTGTGTGGCCACTGTCTATGTTGTACACAGATCACACAACACTGAGCAATGCACACTGTGTGTGCAGGCATGCTAGGTGGGCCTTGTGGCACACTAAATGTCCATGTCGTGCTATACAACATTGGCACATGCACCATGCACCGATATGCACTGCGTTGATATGGTGTTGCTGACCTGTGCCCCCCACCTTGGCCATGGCATGCATTGGCCTGCAACGTTGACAGGTCACAGGGAACCTCATATCCCAACTTTGGTTACATTCTGTGTCTGTGATGTCCCATGTTTGCGCATCTACCAGCCTCAGAGATCACTGCATGACACAGTGTGTCACATGCCCTGGACAGTCCAACAGTTGTGCTGTGCTACCCATATGCACATGCACCTGCTGCAATCTGTGCTGTATGTGCCTCAGGTGTGTGGTCACAGGGCTGTGTGCACTCCTGCACAGCTGTCCCAGCCCACTGTGTTGTCCACCATATATACACAGTCTGCAGTTGATGTCCAGTGGACATGTCCTGCACACATCACCAAGCGCACACACACACACACACAACACACAGACACACAGACACACACAGACACACACATACACACACATACACACACATACACACACATACACACACACACAGGTTAATGTTCCATATTGTTGTACAGCTATGCAATGATAACCATTCAATGTTTTATACTTGACATTTTATGTTCCTCTGTTGTAGCCAGCTGGTATTTCCCTGTTCAATGTGCTGCACATAGGCATCTCCTGTGTATTCACCGTTGTGAAGCCATGTATGTTGCAGCATCTACTACACCCATGGCTGTGCTGGGCATGCATGGGCTTCACACATCAGCCAAAGGGTGATGTCCTGCAGCAGCAGTCATCTCTGCCATGCAACCCGTGCACTTCTGAGCATAGCTGTCTGTTGCTGTTGAATGTGTCACCATTGTCTGTTGCCTGACGGCCTCTCTTTGTGGCCCAACACACATGGTTGATGATCTCACTGCATGCATTGCACAGCATAGGTACATTACATCCCATGTGACTGCACCATTGCCACACATGCAGCATTCTCGGTGCATGGTGTACTGCTTTGTGTATTTAATCACTGTGCTGACTGTCCATGTATGCTGCTGCTGATGCTGACCAGTGCATTGTCCCCATCCAGCCACACTGTGTGGGGGATTGTGGTGTCACCCTGTGTTGCTGGTGGTTCCTAGTGACAGGTGTCAACACCACTGGAAACACTCTGTGCTGTAGACATGTATTTGTGCCTTTGCCACATATGCACACCTCCACATTGTGTGTGTTCTGTGTAGATGTAGCCCAGTGTGCACCACGCAGGTCTACAATGTGTGTGTCCATTTGTCATAATGTCTCCACCGCCTTTCAGGACTGTGTCCTATGCTGTTGCACAATGCCACAGGTTATCCCAGTGGCATGGATGCAGTGTCTACTGGGGCATGTCCCTGTCCTGCATATGTCCATGGGAATGGATCAGAAATGTTCCTTCCATGATAGTATGATATGTAATGGTGTGTGGCTAGCTTGGCATTGCCAGTTTCAACACATGCATGATCCTACTCATATCTATCACAATGCCCTCTGGCTGTTTTATTTGGTTGTGGAGGTGTTGTGGTATTCACTGATGGTTCCTCGCTGCATCCCATTCATCCATGCTTGCCTCGGTGGGCCACTGTAGGTGGACATGTCCATCTGTAGGGGTATTCCACCACACATCTCCAGTTTGCCTGACACTTGTGGTCCTCACGAACACACATCTGCCATTGCACTGTGCCATGTTTATGCAGCCACTGCACCTCCTAGACATGGGTGTGGGCATTCACATAGCACGGCCCTGTGTCATGTTGGCTGCACATCCTGTTGTGGCCTATCGTGGTTTTCAGCAAGTGACACAGGTGTTGTGCTTCCTGTTGCATATGTCCATCGCATATCTATGGGCACTGTTGCACTGCCTGTGGACATCATGACCCACATTGATGGCTGCACATCCCAACCATTATTGGGGGGGGTGCTGTGCATGCATATTGTCCAACTGACACTGCTACTGAACTGAATTGTTTTTATAAAAATTTTTTTTGTTAAGCTTTGTAAGGCACCCAGAGCCTCAGGGAATGGGCATCCTAGAAATAAAATTTGTCTTGCCTTGCCTTTTCTTCCCTTAGGTCATGTCCAGCCAGCGGGTGGACCACAGAGGGTCAAGCAGCAGGTACGTGGGATGCGAAAAAGAACAACAGGACAAAGGATGATATGGTTATATGCACAGCTTCTGCAGTGGGGGGCCCTTGTGAGGGCTGTGAGGGCAATTGGAAGGACTTTGGTGGCTCTTAGATGGGAGACTGCATCCTCGCACTGCCTGGGCCGTGAGATGTAGAGCTGGAATTTGTAGTATAGTTCTTCTACTTTCCCAACCCACTCTCCCCCTGCTGCCCCATCTCTGCTTTGAACATAGTTCAGCCCCTCCCACCCTTGTCCAATGTTTTCCCCACCAAAGTATCATCCATGATTCACATTTGTTATTGTTTTTTTATTGTTGCTGTAGTTGTTCTTGTAACTTGTATTATATATATATATATATTAGTATTTCACATGGTGGTGTGCAGTGTGTTATTTCCTAGTGATCTTTGACAGATGGTTGGCCCATGTGCCCCCCCATCCACATGTCCACAGGTGCTGGGTGAATGATAGCCTATGCTCCCAATTCAGTCACTTTACCGGGGGAAGGGCATGAATGTGCGTGTCACTGTATTCACCTACACAGTGTTCACATTGGGCCTGTGGCATGTGTGTCCTCACATTCATTTCTACATGTTGCCTGTGGTGGCCTGGCCCCACACAGTATGGCCAGGGGTGTGACTGTGGCATGCACCCCCTAGTCAACATGTGCATGTCTCCTGGCATGCTGGTGGGCATATTCTGCCACTGGTGTGTGCCCCATGTATGTCTACATGGGGTGCATGCGATTGCATTTATGTCCAGGTGTGCTGGTAGGCCTTCGATCATGCTGTTGGGTTTGCAACGTTGTACATCAGCATCCATCCTCACAGCTCTCCATGGGTTACAGGCAATGTAGTGCTCAGCAACTTATGGCATTGTGCGTCTCACTTTTGCACTGTGCATGGGTCTGCATAGGCCTGGCCATGTCTTTCCAGTGTGCATGCTTTGCCCCCCTTGCAATTGATGCATGCCTTTTTGGATCCTGTGTTGTGCCAAAGGGCTCCCCTGTTCACTGGGTTGTCGCTGTTCTGCACCACCCGCCATCTCACACGCACACTTGCAGTGTGCTAGATGCATTGTTTGTGCTGGTGTACCCCGCCTCTTTGTGCACAGTTCCCCATATTCAGAGTTGGCCTGTAGCACAGCACATTTCTGTATGCGTGATAATGCATTATCAGGATATTCAGTCTTGTTTGCTTGGCTGCATTTGCCTGCACATTTTTTGAATATCCCTTTGTGTTTCAACAGTGCACTTATTTGCACCGTGCATACATTTGTGTGGAGCACTTAGTCAGCTCTGAGTGTGTGGCCCTCTGAGCTGATAATAGCTAATTTCCAGATGCATCCTAGGAGGGGGGAAGATGAGAATAAGAAAAAAATAGAATAAGTTACACAATAAATGATCAAAACAGGGCAGCAAATTTTACAGTATAAAATTGAGCATACACCAGGTAAAATTATACAAGGACAATAGGCAAAATTATAAAAGGACAGGTTGGGAGACCCACCTCTTGAGTTCTTGCAGAATACACTTCACGGTGCAGGCATGAGGAGGGTGGCTGCTGTTGGAAGGAGAGGAAACAAAGGAGGGGGTGAAACAAGAGCAGAAGGGAAAGTGCAGAATCAGGAGAAGAAGGGGTAAGAGGAGAGGAAAAGAGGGAGGGAGCAAGGGAGGTGAACAAATTGGAGGAGAGAGAAATTGAGGGTGTGCAAGGCTATGTCTCAAGGGCAAGTGCAGGAGGGAGCAGTAAAGTCATGAAGAGAAGAGGAGAGGGAGCATTTGGAGGGGAAGGAGTGACTGGTTATGGGGAGAATGCCAAAGTTTAGGAAAGCAGTAGGAGGATGGATCATGTGATGAGCCTGGCGTAAGAGGAGGTCTTCTGTGCTGCTCCTAGGCCCTATGCATTTTAAAAGCTAATATTTTGGTTCAGGATCCGTATTTCAGGTTTGCATGCCTTATTCTTAATGGTGAAGTGCTCCTGATCGGACTTTTACAAGAAATTTTGAAGGTCAGAGCAATTGGAAGTGACTATTAATCCTCTGGCATTGAACTAAAGGCGCTCACAGAGGGCTGCATTGGAGCATCGGAATGGAGGCTGATAATATTGAGCCCCTGGTGACGAGAACTCCGGCGGTAAAATGGTCGAAACCTCTGTCACCCACACCAGATGAAAAGGAAGGCCAAATAGAATTAGACGGTGGTTCTAATTCAACTACGGAGGACATTCTTGAAATTAAACAAATGCTGCAGGGACTGGTAGTCAATTTCACCACTGTTAAACCAGCATTACACTCCCTAGCTCAGAGAATGGGGGACGTAGAAGCTAGAGTCGCTTTGCAGGAAAGAAAGCTAACTACTATGGATCAAGAATTTATTGCAGTATGCAAGCAAGTCAAAAAACTCGAAGATTGGATGGATGACTAAGAATCTCAGAGTAGGAGGAATAATCTCATTCTAGCAGGACTCCTTGAGAGAGCTGAGGGGCCTGACTGTGTCTTCTTTTTACAGGATCTTTTGTTTAAACTATTCGGCCCTATGCCATATGGAGAGGCTTACAATCTGAAAAGGGCACACAGAGCGTTAAGAGAAATGGCTCCACTGGCAGTGAGACTGAGTCTTAATTCTGAGATTTCTAAATTATAAAGAAAAGACTCATGTGCTTACTAATGCTTGACAAAATAAAGCTCTACAGTGGAATGGTGCATCTATTTGTTTTTTCAGGATCAAAACACCCTCGGTCAGGGAGAAACAAAAGGATTATGCAGAAACAAGAAGAAGAAGCTTTACCTTGAGGGAATTAAATTTCGCCAGCAGTATCCAGCGACTTTGATGGTTCAATTGCAGTTGGGGGAGAAGAGATATCTGACTGCATGTGATGCTTTGGAGGGCCTGCGAGTTGAACTCCCAGCACAGTTTAAATCACCGCCCTGAATCTCTGCTGACAAGAAGTCTCTGGCATAACATACAAGCTGGGACTTAAATAGTGGTGGCAATGAGATACAAAACTTGTTCTTTTTTCTTGGACTGAAAGGTTTGGTTATTGGGGGACTTGTGTGGGGCCAAAAGTGGGCTGACCTCTCCAAGAGATTACAGGGCTCGAACTAAGATCCTGATAAATTAGTATGGGAATCGGTTAGTTTGGGTCAGGAGGATGTTCAACCCACAGTTATATTTTAAGGGGTTATGGGACATACTGTTCTGGGCTCCATGCTGGGGTGTGTTCTGTTCCTTTTATTTTTTTGTTTTTACATAACGAGAAGATGGGGAAGAAGTTAAATGTGCTGCTTCGGGAGTGGAGTATAGTAGTGATTGAATCCCTCCCTATGTGACTTAGTTTATTTCGGTCTTCAGATACGTTGGAAATGGTGGCTTTACACATTAGGCTTTAGGAAGGGGTCTTCACCTCTTCCCTAAAGGGGCGGGTTAAGAAAGGAAAATAAGGGTGATTTTTGATTTGGTGTTTGATTAACCAGTTCATCCCTCTCGCAGTACTACAGATGGCCCCTCTGACATGAGGGTCCTTATATCAGTTAAGGATATTGATAGGAGTGAGGGAGGGGGCTAGGCAATGATTAAATAAAGAAGGTGGATAAAGGGAACAAAGTGGTGCATTTCATTCAATTTATAGGTTTAGACTCCTGTACAGACTGGGTTAGGGGTGTAGGCAGCTCATATAATTTGTGAGTTGCTTCACCAAGCATGTGGCCAAGGGAGCTGGAACTATGGAGACAAGGGAAATTGGGGAGCAACATTTAACTAGTGGCAACAGAGGGGCATTTGAGGTGGAAATAGGGATAGTACAAACTGGACAGGGTCCTGGAGTTGCGCATTTAGGCTATAGGGCTGGGGGGGACAGAAAATGGCTCATCCATGAATCATGGTACTAATGGAGGTCGATCCAGGGATCAGAGGATGGGGGAAGGGAGGGGGAGATTATGGGGATCTAGAAGGAGAGAGAGTCCAAAATCTGGTCAGAGAAGGATGCAGACCAGCTAAGGGGTATGAATGATGTTTTGGTTAATTTTGTGTGTTTTTATACTTGGGAATGTTGCGTGTTAACATTATTTCATGGAATGTAAAAGGTCTTAGGGGTAGACGCAAAAGAGCTGTCATTTTGAGACATATCTATCAGATGGGTGCCAATATACCTGCGTTATAAGAGACCCACTTATTGATGGAGGAATTGAATCTTCTCAAGCGGATGTAGGTGGGTCAGGTTTATGGGGTAGGTAATGAAACAGCCTCAGGGGGTGATGCGATTTTAATAAGGAAAACCTGTCCATACTCCATTGCACAGGTGATAACAAGGGAGGATTGTAGAGGGATTTATATATCTGGTGTTATTTTAGGCAAAGAGTTAGCGGTGGCTTCTATATATGGTCCAACCTCACAATCCAGACTTTTTTGCTTTACTTGAGCTGGATATTACTTTATTTTCTTTGCAACCTCTTTTTTTAGTGGGGGATTGGAACCTCTGCTTAAATAATTGTGAAGATAGGATGCCACTGTCTAGAGGTCATCTGTCTAGGGCCCAACTAGCCATGAATAAACTACTGGAGGTCTCTGCCCTAGTGGATCCAATCTGGACTCACTCTACAGGGGGCAATAATATTATATTTTTCTCGGCAGCTCATAAGAGCCACTCCAGAACTGACTTCTTTCTAGTCAATAGTGAGGCACTTATGGAGGCCAAGGAGGTGACAACATGGTGTAGGCTCTTTTCAGATCATTCCCCAATTCAACTGACATGGGAGCCGATATCTGTTTCTACTAGGCCATATAGATGGAAGCTGAATTACTCCCTACTGGTAGAGAGGACAATCCGAAGTAAACTCGAAGAAGCCTTATTGGAGATAATACTGAAGCAACTGCCTACACTACAGAATAAATACCTAGCATGGACAACCTGTAAGGTCTTGTATGTAAGTATAGCACAGAGATATGCTTCATGGAGCAATAGACTGATACGTGCCAAGGAGGAGTTTATAATGGGGGAAATTGAATCTTTGGCTCCATTGGAAGGGTCAAATATAGAAATAGATAATGAACTTAAGTCTGAGGGGGGAGATGGAAGGTATTATGTAAAGAAAAGTAGAATTCTGGTTGGAAAAGACACAAGCCAAATATTTGTTACAGGGATACATGCCTAGCAGACTCCTAGCAGCTAGAGTTAAGGAGTGGGAAGCAGCTAGAACAGTCACATCCATTAGACATGAGGGGAAAATCTTAACAGACCCTCAGAAAATGGTGGATGCTTTTGCATCCTATTATAGGGAAATCTACCAAACAAGACAAACTGCTGGGGAGGAGGAGGAAATTAAGACATTCTTAGATAGTATACCCTTACCAGTACTGGACCCATTACAGGTGAAGGAGTTTGCAGCTCCTATAAGAGAAGCTGAGATCACAGAAGTAGTACAATCTCTGCCTTCTGGTAAAACACTGGGGCCAGATGGCCTTACGGCTAAGTTTTATCAAACTCATCTTTCTACTATACTTCCCCTACTGAAAGATCTCTATAGTCACATAATGCAAGAGGGTGTGTCCCATCCCCCACTATATCAGGCATACATTACCATAATCCTGAAACCGGACAAGTCTAGGAATTTACCTGGTAGTTACAGGCCTATAGCCTTGATGAACCAAGACATTAAGATTCTAACTAGGATTTTAGTTAACAGAATCCTGAAAATTGCCCCAACCCTAATTAGTCCTGAGCAGGTAGGATTTATGCCAGGTAGGGGGCACACGACACCCTTAGGAAAATCCATCACATACTTAGCTATGCGCCTGATTCCCAATTACCCTTAGCCCTGATTTCTTTAGACGCAGAGAAGGCCTTCGATAGGGTTTCTCACTCCTTTTTATTTGCTACGATGGAAAAGAAGATGGGTTTCCCTGAGGGCTGTCTCAGAGGCATCAAGAACTTATATGCAGCTCCAACAACTAGGGCATTGTGTAATGGTTTTGTCTCACAGGAGATCCAGTTAGAAAATGGGACCAGGTAGGGATGCCCCCTTTTGACAATTTTGTTTAACATGTACCTGGAACCTCTGTTAATTGCTATCAATAAAGATGCTAATATAAAGGGGATCAAAATAGGGGGGAAGGAGGTGAAGTTTTTGGTCTCTGCAGATGATACACTTTTACATTTAAAGGAACCAGCAGTTAGCTTCAGCAGAACAGCTGAAATTATAGAACAATTTGCCACTGTTTCGAACTACAAACTAAATCTAAACAAAAAACTCAGATTCTTCCATTAACGCCACGTGTAACCAGAGTAGATTTTCTACCACTCCAGATCCAATGGGCGACAGAAGGAATTAAATATTTGGGTATATGGATTACAGCTAGTATGGAGGCAGGGGCAGCAACAAATATGGATAAGGTTCTGTCAGCAATTAGTGGGGACATACTTAGATGGAATAAGCTCCCTTTGAATTTTGCAGCCAGACTGGGATTAGTTAAAATTAACTTGTTGCCAAGACTATAGTATCCAATCTATTTAGTCCCATATAGCATTCCTAAACTCTGGTTCATTAAAATTAGGAAACTGATATCTGCATTTCTTTGGAACTCTAAGCCCCCTAGAAAGAAACATAGTATACTGTGCTTACCACATAACGGGGAAGGGGGGGTAAAGTTACCTGATCTCCATCTATATTATTTGGCGGGTCAATTGGGAATTATGTGTCATTTGGTTAGAACGGTGGAGGGAAAGACATATATCGCAATATGGCTACAAATTGAAAGGCAAATATTAAAAGATCCAGGCCTTTCTCCGGAGGTGATGCTTTTTGCCGCACCAGATAAATGCCTTAAAACAGCAACCTCTACCCCAATTGTTAAATCTGCAATGGCCTGGTGGTTGTATCTTACTCCCACCCAGAGGAAAAATCAAATGAGGACCAGAGTTCAACCTGTGCTGGGTAATCCCAATTTACTGATTGGGGGACAGATAATTACCAAGCGTTGGACAGATCAACTGGGGAAACTAACCTTAAGGGATGTTATATCAGACAATGGAGTGACTCTTTCTCCGAGACATGTTGCAATGCACTTTTACAGACAGCTGCAGCTTACCAAAATGTTAGAGGGGGTATCGAGAAAGTTAGGGGACCCCCCCCCCGAGAACCCATTCATGTGGGACAATCTAAAGGAGGTAGATCCTTCACTGAAATCTCTCTCGAAAGTCTATAAGGTACTTTTGGATTATATTAGCCCAAATTCCCCCACAAGGGTCTTGTATTGGGACATAATGTTGGCCCCTCTGAGGCCTACTTGGGAGGATATTTGGAAATGTAATAAGTATATTCCCCTACCCAAATATAAGATTATGCAGTTCTTTATAGCTTCTAATATTTACTTTACCCCTAGGAAACTATGTGATCATTGACTCAGACAGACAGATCTGTGCTTTAGATGCGGTGTGGGTGCAGGAGATATTCTGCATGTGTTGTGGGAGTGCAGTAAAATAGGGCCTCTTTGGGTTGAAATTAAACAACATATGGACCCTCTACTGGATTACTCAGAACTTATATTGCCTGAAATTTGTATATTAGGTGATATGTCTAAAGTATCAGGTGCCACACCCAAATACCATCTTTCCTTGATGGCTGCAATGGTTAAAGCTTTTATACTGAAGCATTGGAAGGACGAGAGTGTTTGCACCTATACACAATGGGTAAAGGACCTTCTCTGGGCTCTGGAAAAAATAGAGGCATATGCATTCTGAGGGTAGAAAAGGGTTATGTAACAAAAGATGGTCGACATTAGAAGCCATTTACTCACTGCAGGTTACCAATGCTTGAATACAGAGCTATCTGTCGGGTTGCGTTTAGCAAAGAAAACATTAATTTGAGGAATACACAGTTTTATATGGGTGTATTTTAGGTATCTTCAGCTCTAACTATAGTATCATATCCAGTTGGTCCTCAACTAAGCTGGTACATGTGAAAAGGTGTTAAGACAGGTTATGGTCGGCTATGTTTTTGGGGCAGGGGGGATTCTCTCTCTTTCCAGGGGGCACGGCTGGGGGCCACCTCCTGGGTTTACTGATCTGTAGATGGTGGCTTTGGCTATGCTAATTTTTGAGGTTCTGTAATTTTTATTGTAGGGGTTGCCCCTGGTTGGGCCTAGTTAAACAATGACAGTGTTATATTAGGACACTGATGCAATTTGAACCGGTAACTGTACTGGAGGGTTGACCCCTTTAGCTGTGATTGTACATAGTTAGTACTGTATATAGGTTACACAACCAGTTTTAGGTATGTGGATCCTGGGTTTACTCAGGATATACGTTTGTTTTGTGTCCTGATAAAAATGGAAAATTTAATAAAGATCTTTAAAGAAAAAAAAGGAAAGCAGTAGGAGAAGGCAGCCTGGCCAGTGAGGGATTTCCTAGAGGGGAGAGCAAAGGAGCAATAGCTAGAGTTATGAAGGGTGTAAGAGGAGGGTGATGGGGAGAGTAGAGAGGTAAGGTAGGAGAGGAGGGAGGACATTCAGAATTTCAAGTTAAAGGAGACACAGTTGGTTAGGGAAGCATCCAGGGAGGGAAGGGAGAGGGAGGAGTATAAGGAATAGTGGTGAGTGTGAGGTGGACAGTCCAAGGCAAAGCAGCAGATGGAGTGAAAGAGGGGGGTCTAGTCTGGAAAGGGTGGATTTTGGTGCAGCACTATAGACAATGTCACCATAATCAAAAATTGGGAGAATCATTTTCATGATGATGTCTCAGCGAGCAGGTAGAGGGATATAACTTTTGTTCCTATTTAGAGTGGCAAGTTTAGAGTGGATTTTTTTATGGAAGGCATCCACGTGCTGTGAAAAGTTGAGGTGCCGGTCAAGCCAGACCTCAAGGTACTTAAATAAGGGCAGATCATCAATTGTGACCCCGAAGATGTAAAAAGAGGGGAGGGAGGGGAGCCTGGAGAGCGATATTTGAACAGGCAAGCAACTCACAAATGGCTTAGGCTGGAGCCAAAGCAATGTAGTACACAGAAATCGGTCATGCAGCTTGACTCAACAGTCTCCACTGAAAACCCAAACACTTCAGTTGTGAGAATGAATAAATGTTATTATTCAAAAAAAATAATAAAAAGAAGCAGTCAAACATTAGACACACCCTCCCAAGGGAGGGTGCGTCTGATATCTGACTGCTGCTTTTTTATTATTTTTGGAATAATAAAGTTTCAACATTCTCACAACTGAAGTGTTTGGATTTTCAGTGGAGACTGTTAAGCCGAGTTGCACGACTGATTTCTGAAGCCTGGAGAGCCTCTGCTTAATGCCAAAGGTCATGGAGACCATTGTCTTGGCATTTATGGAGAGCTGATTTGTCCCGAACCAGTGCTCAACGTTGTTAAAATGATGTTGAAGCCTGGCCATCAGTTCTGAAGGAGAGGAATCAGAGGCAAATAGGATTGTTTTGTCTACGTACATATGGATGGACGCAGAAGAGCATCATTTAGAAATACCAACAAAAGTAATGGGGGAGAGATGGAACCTAACATAGTTAGCATAGTCAGTAAACATAGCTTAGAAACATAGTTCATATTACAGCTAGAGATGTGAAGTTTTATTTTGCCAGTGAAGTTCCTGTGAAGGTATCAAGTAAACCAATTTGCAAATTTTCCCGATAAGCTTGTAAATTTGCCTACTTAACTTCACCGGTGACCTCACAGTAACTTCATCATTAAGACCATTCGGCAAAGTATATTAACTTCGCCAGTGACTTCACTGTTAACTTTGCCATTAAGACAGGTGAAGTCTGTTCAAAATGAGGCTACTGCCTCATGGTATACAAGTGCTTGAGGTCACATGGAAACAACTCCTGCAGGTCACACACTACAGTTCTATGAACTGACTCATCCTTTGTTTCACTTTGCAGTCTGAGTTAGTGAGTGGAAGTGGACAGATCTGCTCTTTTGATACTAAAATGTAGGCAAAAAAGAACACTTTTTTCATCTTTCTTTTGCTTTTCTACAGCATATTTTACTGCATAGTTTTTGAATCTTTGTTTAGTTGTTCTTTAGCTGTTATTTTCTGTATATTGAACACTTTTATTTGTGTTATTTTTTTATCTCTTTTAGCATTTTTTTCAATTATTTTTACTCTGTGTTTTGGGGGAGTTAAAATGAATGGGAGTGGTAAGTAGGAGGGGGGTGCAGACAGTAGAGGGGAGATGTGCTTTTTGCCTCCAGAGGACCTGGCCCATGGCAGTGGCTTAGAAGTAAACAGCAGCATCACCCACCCACTCCCCACAGTGCAGCACCCCCAGTGATGAGATGAGGCAAGGGCACCACCACCTCCAATAGCAAAGGAAGCTCCAGCCCAGCCAGCAATTGAATCGCCATCATCATCACCACCACCACCTGTGCACCACAAGGAGGAGGAGGAGGAGATGCAGCTAGGACCATCGTGCTCCTCCCCTCATCGTTAGCAGCTGAAGTCCCTTGTGGGGAACTTTTTTGATATGGACCCTACTGACAAGAGTGTGGTGGCCTGAAAACTGTGCCACATTGGTTTTGTGGGGTATTGGAAACAGGGGAGTCATTTTAGGACAGGGGAAGGACACCCACCTTAGAGGGAGGCACCACAAAGAGTGGGAGGAACATCTGCAAAAGAAAGTTGATGATGGGTGGAGGTGGTGCCATCCTTAGTGATTCTCCTCTGCTAGGCAAGGACAAGAAAAAGAAATATGGTGTACAGGACGGAGAGATGGAGGGGACTGGGAGAGGCACCTACAGTCAGACACAGGTGCTGCAGTGGTGGGTACTTGAGAGTCCGGCCTCAGATCCTCCTCTCATATCCACCCATATGGAAGTAGAACAGCTCCACAGGGACATAGGGGAGATCTCCTGGCAAGTTGTGGGGATGAAGTTGCTATTGGAGGTGGCACTGTGTAATTAGCAAATAATTTGGCTGAACTGAGAAGTGGCAGTGCACCATCTGTCCCCATGCCATAGCCCTCCAACCCATATATTTTCTTTTATCTTTCTCTGTTACCCTGTGTTAAACCCTAAAAATGAAAAAAAAAAATCTTTAAAAGAAAAAAATAATCTATCCTTCTTTCTCTCTGTCCCTGCTACACTGTTAACCCCTAAAATTGAGAAAAAAAATAAAACTTAAAAATAAAAAAAATATGTTTATCCATATTTATTTCTGTCTGTCTGGATTTCTTGATTTGTGCTACTGCTTTGTTCTATCTGTTGAAATTCTTCTGTTCTCATCCATTCAAAAGAAAAAATCTAATTTCAACTCTGTTTTTCTTTTGCAAATGCACAGTCCTTACACTATCACTAAAATTGTTCTTAAATACTGCTACAACATGGTGCTATGCTGTGTAACTCGCTTCCCCCACCACCACAGGCTGCTCTTCCTGTAATTCATTGCACAACAGTAGTGCACATGTTACAGAAAACCAAAGTAGGCCAAATTTCGGTATAGGCACTTTAGTACACACAACTGCCAAGCACAATATATAAATTTCTCATTTCAGGAAATTATCCCCTAAACCAGAAATCAGTGATGCTGGTAATAAACTGCTGCTGTTGCTACTATGCTGTTTAATTCACCCTCTCGGGCAATCTATGTTTTCAAGCACTTTAATACACACAGCTGCTAACCACAAGATATAAATTTCTCATTTCTGGAAATTCTCTAAAAGCTAAATAATAAAAAGGAGCTCCTGAAGGAATTAGATCACTTCACTGTACCCCTCTGGAGGATCTGTTTTAACCTGTTAATTTGCCCCTTCTACATGTACAGCTCCATTTATGCCAAAATGACAAACAAACTGGGAAGACATTACAAGGCCATTCCAGTACTTTGCATGGAAAAAGATGCAGCCTGCTGTTCTCTTCGCTTAATAGCTTGGTTACCTTCCAGCAAAGGTAAGTATTTTATTTTCTTTTTTGACTGGGTGGAGGGGCAATTGTAACCACTTTATTTCTAGCAATTTTTTCCTGCTATTTTTCTATTTTCAGGTATTATCACTAGGGTAATGAAATAATGTTGCTGCATAGGTTCAGCCTGTACCTTTTTTTTGGAATTGAGCAATTTTTCCAACCATGGATGGTAAGTATTTTTTTGAGAGGGGTTGTTTTTTTTTTAATTCTGAAAATTTTGCAGAAGTCAAACTAACTGTTTACTGTTACTGTTGCTTTAATTTCAGGTAATTTTCAGCAGGTGTCTTTTGCAATGTTGTCTGGGCAGAGAAGATTGTGATGGCTTGTTGCTGGAGCAGGAGACAGGAGGACAGGAATTATGTGAAGACAAGAAAAGATTACTTAGACTCTACTCAAGTACCCACTATGGTGGTGGCAGCGGCACAGTATAGCCATTGTTGACTCCCTGTCTTACTATATCTAACCTGTCATCTGTAAAGAAAAAAGATAAATTATTTTGCCTCACTTGGCCATTGTGGTGGCCACACAGTACAGCCACTGTTGACTCCCCATCTTACTATACCTGTCACCTCTGAAGAAAAAAAGAGAAATTATTTGGCCTCTGTCAGCCTCTGTGGTGCCATACAGTATAGGCATTGTTGACTCCCTGTCTTACTATACATGTCACCTGTGCAGAAAAAAGTAATTATTTTGCCTCACTTGGCCACTATTGTAGCCTCACAGTTTAGCCATTGTCATCTCCCTGTCTCTCTATACCAGTCACCTATGAATAAACATTAGACATTATTTAGCCTCCCTTTGGCCACTGTGGCACACTATGTACCTGTGAAAAAGGAGTACAAAAAAAAAAAAAAAAAGAAATGATACTTACTGTTACAGTAGTGCTGCTGGCTGTGCTGTTTACTGGCTGGACCATGCTACTGAGATGGTGTAGTAAGATGCCATGTAACTCCTCTCTGTTTCTTGAGGGCTGTGTATGGCTTTGCAACTGCCTTTAGCAGTTGTGCCTAAGATTAGTGAAACCTGCAGGGAGACAAAAGGAAAGAAAGAAAAACATTTTAAAATCATTCTAAGTCAGGTGGAAGGACTATCGTCCTCTGTGAGGCCAAGGACTGGAGTCACCCACCACCAGCGAGGATAAGGACTGGTAACAGTGAAAGTAACTTACCATCACAGCAAACATGGATAGGCCTTGCTGGAACTGAGGTCTTGCTGCCTTGATGAGCTGGCTGGCTCGAGGGTCAGCTTGAGTATCTTGTCATACAGTTCCAGACTGGAGTGCTGCAGTAGAGTTGTGATAGGACCATCCCCAGTATTGACTCCAGATTCTCTTCAAAGTATTTTGCTCCACATGATATGGATTGTCAGTTCCAGATCCAGCAGATATCATCTCAGAGTGAATATAGTATTCATTTCTGTGAGTTTTTAAGTCAGAGAGTTTTTTAACTCATACAATAGGATCAAGCCAAACAATATTCCTTAGAGTCAGGACAATGTTTGTATGAGTGAGGAGGTGGTGGCCCATGCTGTTTGTGGTTGAGCAGGATCCAAACTGGCCAAAGAAGGAGGAGGAGGAGATAGTGCTTTGTCTTGCTCGCTGGAGCAGGCATTGTCTGTAGACATCACATTCAGGTGGTGGATGCAAGTAATCGATTCAGCACAAGGAAACAGTAGCACAACAGTTAGGGATGGGGAACAGTAAAATGACTGAAAATTACAGAATTGTGAATCATAAAGTAAAGGATTATACTGATGAGGGGAAAGAAGAGAAACAGTAAATCTTTCTTTATGCTTCAACCTCATTGTGGAAGCTGCCCTCACAGTCTTCCAGACTGGAGTTGTTACCAGATGGAAATTCTCCCTCCACAACTGCTTCATACACTTTGGTGGTAGAAGACAATTTGCTAATGCTGACAATACCTTGCTCTTCACCTTCACCACCACCACCTTCATGTGGTAGGAATATGGACATGATTGTCTTGTGCAGAATGTGCCCCTCACTCATTTTAATAAATGTTAGCATGCAACATTTTTGGTGACAGATTGGTGTCCCTGTCCCACACAATGGCCCCAGCCGAACTGAACACATGCGCCACACTGACACACGAGGGTGGGAAGCTGACGTATTTCATTGCAGCCTAGGTCAGTGCTGGTCACTCAGTGACTTTGCTGCTCCAGTATAGCAAGGGCTTGCTGGCAATGGTAAGGTGCCTTGTGTCTGCCAAATATGCCTCTATCATGCATTGCGCTGCCCGCAGTCCTGGTGCCTCATCAGTCTCTTCCTCCTCCTTTTCTTCCATGTCTTCAACTCCCACCAGATCTAACACATCCCAAATGGGAGTTGGCATTTTCTTTTTTAATTTGCATGTTTTCTCAGCCCACTTCCCAAGTGAGGTGGTGGTAGCAACACCCAGCCTCTGAGGAATTTCATGTTGTGCCTTAGATAAACGTACCTTTAGCATCTGTGCCCCCAAGTACCCTTCTTATTACAAGACAGATCAACATTTAAGCCTGCTGACACCCACCTTCAATTAGTAATGCCAGCCCACATTTTTAGCATGGGTCCAGCATGGTGGCAATCCCAAAGTCTTCAGACTGCAGATTGTTGGAAATATGTGTATTGCAATCTAAGATGTGGAAAGTGTGTTCCATTAAGGCACAAACTCCACTATCACCACCTGCCTCCAGAAATTGCTGCACATTCACCAGTGTCTGCCTCAGCACACGTAGTTGTGGAATGGGCTGACTGATACAGGCAGTGTTCCCACTCACTGCCTGCGTTTCATGTTCAAATGGCCAGAAAATCATGATCAGGCTATCCATCTGGTACCACTGCTCTGTTTTCAGAGACATGAATACTCCAGCACTATCACGGCTTACATGTAGCAGCAGATATTCAGATATGGCTTTATACTGTTCATACAACCACTTGATCACATAGTGTTGAGTTCCATCTGGTGACAACATCCAGCTTCATATGGTGCTTAAGCTGTTTGTTTTGTATCTGCAGATGATAGAGCTGGTCACAGGCCTTTCTGGAATGGGTAAAGTGGGCATACATGCAATGGGCTACAGTCAACATGACCTTGATATCAGGATGGGATAGAAACTCCTACACCATGAGATTAAGACAGGGTGCCAGGCATGGCACCCTGAGAAACTCCCATCACTGATGTATTTCACAATATTCAAGCCATTATCACTCACAATTAAACCTGCTTTCAGTGAATGGGGTGTGGCCACTCAGTCTCAGTAAGGAGCACTTCCAGCTTTTTCTCACCCATGTGAGATCCACTTATACTCTTTATTGTCAGCAGGACATGCTGTTGAATACCCAGAGTGTTGCTACTACCACAGTTGGGCTTACTGCAATTTTACCCACACACAGAGTCAAAGACTACCCCAGGTACCTATGCCCAATATGCTGTAATACACAAGTAGGAGCTACCAGGTGCTTGGACAGTGGTCCACATATCCATGTTCAGATGTATGTATGGGGATGCTGAATGCTTTAGGAAATGGGTTACCATCTATGACACTGTCCCATAGAGTTCAGGAATGGCACATTTAGAAAAGTATATTCTTGAAGGAATCTGCCATTTAGGACAGGCATGGGCCATCAACCTCTGGAATCCAACATTCTCAACAAAAGAGAATGGCAACAGACCAATTGTCAGCATTTCAGCAGTTGGTGCATTTAGCTCACATGCAGTAACATGATTGGGAGTAAATTTGTGGAGACGATCAAACATGCTATGCGGCGTAGGCTGGATCCTTCATGGGGATGAGCTACCAAACAGGTGGACTCGTCATGGTGGCATTGTTGGTGAAGTATTATTTGACTTCTGGGGGTTCATATGTGCTGCTGTTTAAATGATGCCTGTGATTTTGGGGGGGGGTTCTACATTGGCATTACTGTACTTTAACTCTGAGTGGTACCTCAACCCACCACTACTGCTATACCCACTACTAGGCAGATCCACAAAATCCTCCTTCTCTCTGTAGTCCTCCTTACTTGCCCCTCCATTCACCTTGGTCTACTGCCCTGTCACTTCTGTTTGTCTTGCCTAATGATGATGATGAGGGACAGAGCCCCCCCTGCTCTGGCTTCCTTCTGGTGTTGATGCCAGTGTATCTGGTGCCTGTTCTTCAGGTGCATGTATTGCCTACTGGTGACTAGCTGGCTGCCCTTTTCTCCCCTACTAACTTGTGCTTGACATAGCTAACAGATAGCTACTGTTTCATTAGCCTGGTCAAGTATATAAAAATATCAAACTAGGGATTTCGTAACCCTTGATTTACCAGACAGCAGGAGTGTGATAACTAAGGGGAAAGGGTGGAAATCTGTGCTTTTTGGGATGATTTCATAACTGTATTAATATTGGGAGGGAATTTGGTAGTTGGCCCTCTACAAACAACATCCCCTGTATCATTGCAGCACCATCCTGATGCTTTTTCTCTTCAAGCTCCCATACAGAATTTAACAAATCATCATCAGCACAGCTGCTGCTGTCCTTCTCCACAGGTCTGTCCTCCTCATCACCATCTCCAGGCTCTCCGACCTTCTCCTCATCAGGAGTGAGTGATGCACATTTTTTAGTTCTCCTGCCCCAACCACTGACTCAAGCTCCACACTATCAGGCTCAGCAGCACCACCACCCACAGGGACACTAACAACCTCCTCCTCAAACACTGTTCCTTGTTTACTGCTACATATCTTGTCACCCCGCACATCCCCACCAGCATGGCTGCTACAGATGTGGCACAGAAAAATTTGGCTACTTTAATGCCACCACCAACTACTCCTTTACTACTAACAGCCCTGGAGCCAACAGAACATGCTGCTGCAAACATATAAATATTTTTTTAACTGTAGCACTACTTTGACCCACAGACTTTTGAACACTTCTTTGCTGTCTCCCCATCACCTCTCCCTTTAGTAGAGGTCTCTTCCCAGTCATTCTTATATTCTAATTGTAACTTGATTTGGGGTGAAAAATTACAAAATGAAAAAAAATGCTTCAAGTACAAATAAGTATCAGGAGTAGACAACACATCCCCCTAAGTGAATCAGGGATCAGCTATGTGATCTGAAAAACTACTACTAACAACAACCAAAAAATTATTTTTTTCCCCTTCTCTTTTTTTTATACAGAACAGGGAATTAAAATGACTGGGGCAACAGTAGGGTTACCACCTTTTAAGAAGCCCAAAATGGGACATTTCTTACTGAAACGTGATTTTTTGCAAGACAGTATGTAACCTCGACCAATGCAACAGACTTGTTTTCTCTATATAATCAGAATTAAGGCTAAGTATTGTAGTTTTTTTGGTTGCTTCTATTGATTATCATTTTAAAGTATTTTAGTTAAGTTATTATAGTTTTCTGCAACATTTAGTGGAAAGATAGAAAATTTTTCTGCTAAAAAAAGTCAGGACATGTAGTATTATTTATGTTGTTTTTTTTTTTTTTGCAGGACATAGCTGTGAAAATCAGGACAGGTGGTAACCCTAGGCAACAGGGGTAATTTAATATTAACTATAGAAAAAGTGACAACACCATCACTTTAAGAAAAAATACAACTAAAAGATTACCAAAGATGCTACAGAAAGGCACTAATCAGGGATCACCAGTGTGATTTGAAAAAATAAAACACCTAAAACACCACAGGGATTAACACAGCACACACAACAGGGGTAGAAGGGTTAAACAAGTTATTTTTAACTACCAGCAGCAGACAGCACCTCCCCATAGAATCAAGGATCAGCAGTGTGATCTGAAAAACTACTAAAAACAACCAAAAAGTAAATTTTTTTTTTTTTTTTTTTTTTTTATTAACAGAAAAGGGATTAAAATGACTGGGGTAATGGGTAATTTAATATTTAGTATAACAAAAAAGTGACAGAACACCACCACTTTAAGAAAAATATAAGTGAAAGATTACCAAAAATTCTATAGAAAGACACTACCAAAATACTTAAACACACCAAAGTAAACCACAGAAATAAGCATTTGTCAATGCCGAATGTTGTCTCACTGGCATTGGCACTGGTAGTGACGGAGTTAGAGATGCATAATAGGAATGGCAGTGAAGTATTAAAGTGACGCCAACCCTACCCCCACCCTGTAGAGACAGACAGGCATTGGGGTTTGCCTTTGGGTCATCAGCTTAAACGCTCATGCCATGTTACCTCACCCTACTCTGTAGACACTGACAAGTGTTGTGGTGTGCTTTGGGGTCTTTGGGCATTATACTTACCCCATTCCATAAGGAAATATGCTGAGGTGGATGCAGTATAGGGAAATGGGGTAAACTTTGTGACTGAACACTGCAAGGCACACCATGATGCCTGACACTGGCTGCAGGGTGTGGGCAGGGGTGGAATGGCATGAGCATTACAGCCAATGATTCTAAGTCACATCCCTGATGCCTGTCAGTCTCTACAGGGTGGGGTGCTACAGTTGGAAACCCTAACACCATAAGTGTGTGTTGATATTTTCACTCCAAATGTTCAACATGGGCTTTTTGTGAGTCCACCTCATGAAGAGCAGCACTATCAGTTTGTTAGCTGAAAGGTGGATTTGCACAGTGGCTATACCATTTGACGAAACAGGGACGAAAACACATTTTGGGCAGTATGTGGAAAATAACAACTGTATTGTTCATGAGGAGATGTAAAAAAATGGCAACATTGAAAATCTGGACTGAAAGTATGAAACACTGGTGAAGTCATGAGCATGCATAAAAACTGTGCAACACACATCCGTAACCCAATTATTTTGGGGATTTTTGTAACCACATTTTAACATAGGCATTTTTGGACCTCCCCTCATGAACAGTGGCACTGTGTTTTTGTTAATTTGTCCCAAACATTGATTTCCCACAGTGACCACGCCATTGTGCGCCACAGGTGCGGAAACACATTTAGGGCTGGATGTGAAAATGACAGCTGTGCTGTTCATAAGGAGATGTGAAAAAAATGGCAGTGTTGAAAATCTGGCATGAAAATATTGCAGATTTGTAAAATTACAAGGGTGCATGAAAACTATGCAATGCACACTTGTAACAGTCATTGTATGGAATTTCGTCACCAAATTTTCAACATAGGCATTTTAGGACCTCTGCTTATGAACAGTGTCACCGTCATTTCCTCAAACTGTCCTGAAAACTGATTTCACACAGAGACTGTGCTATTCTGTGCTGGAAGTGCAAAAACACATTTTGGCCAGGATATGGAAAATGACAGCTGTAAGGTTCATAAGGCAGTGTGGAAAAATACCAATGTTGAAAATCCGGAGTGAAAATATTACAAATTCACGAAGTTAAGAGCGTGCTTGGAAACTGTGCAATGCACGCTCATAAAACAACCATATTTTTTTTTCCACCAAATTTGCAACATAGGCTTTTTGAGATCCCCCTAATTAACAATGGCACTGTCGTTTTGTTAATCAGTCCCGAGAGGTGATTCCATGCAGTGACCACAAAATCACCTTTTGGGACTGAATAACTCCAAGACAGTGCCTGAATTCATGAGGAGGGGTCCTAATAACCCCATGCTGCAAATTTGGTGCCCAAATTCCCCAAAATGGCTGAGATATGCAAAGTAGAAATAAACCCTATTTATGCCATTATACAGCTTACTGGCACTTCTTCAGTTTGCGGTCAGCTTTGAAGAGTGCAGACGTGTTCCCGGTCCACCGAAGATCGTCGCGCCGGACTCCAGAAGTAAGTATGGGGTGAGGGGGGTGTGTGGGGAGGCAGGGTGCGCAGAGAGTGGACATGGGTTGGGGAGGCGGCAGGGAGACATGAGGGACCATTTTCTTTTTTACAGGTTTAAAACAAAACAAAACAAAACAAGCATGTGTCAATGCCGAATGTTTGCTTGCTGGCATTGGCAGAGGTAGTGTAGAAGTTACAGAGCTGCGTAATAGGAATGGCAGTGAAGTATTGAACTGAAGCCAACCCCACCACCACCCTGCAGAGAGTGACAGGCATTGGGGTGTGCCTTTGGGTTGTCAGGCATAACGGCCATGCCATTTCACCACACCCCACCCTGCAGACACTGACAAGTGTCACGGTGTTCCTTGGGGGTTTTGGCCCTTATGTGCACCCCATTCCATTAGAAAATATGGTGAGATGGGTGTGATATAGGAGAATGGGGTGAACTTTGGGGCCAAAGAGTCCATGGCATACCTTGATGCCTCTCACTGGCTGCAGGGTGTGGAATGGTGTAAGCATTACAGGCAAGAATCCCAAGTCACACCCCTGATGCCTGTCATTCTCTACAGGGTTGGGCATTATGGTTGGAAACCCTAATACCTCAGACATTCGTTGTTATTTTCACTCCAAATTTTCAACATGTTTTTTTTGTGACCCCACCTCATGAACAGGGGGAATATCAGTTTGTTAGCCAAAAGCTGCTTATGCACAGCGACTATGGCATTTAGCACCATAGGTGCAAAAACATTCCCGAACAGGATGTAAAAAATGACAGCTGTACTGTTCATGGGGAGGTGTAAAAAATGGCAATGTTGCAAATCTGCAGTAAAAATATAAAAAAAAAAAATGGTGAAGTGATGAGCGTACATAGAAACTGTGCAATGCACACCCGTAATATAATTAGGTTGGGGATTTTTTTTACAGCAGATTGTCAATTCAGGCATTTTGGTGCCTCCCGATCATGAACAGTGTCACTATGATTTTCTTTATCTGTCTGGAACAATGATTTCCCACAGTGACCACGCATCTCTGCGCTGAAAGTGTGGAAACACACTTTGGCCATGTTGTGAAAAATGACAGCTGTACTGTTCATAAGGAAGTGTGGAAAAATGCCACTGGTGAAAACCTGGGCTGAAAATATTACAAAGTCATGAACTTACGAGGGTGCATGGAAACTGCACAATGCTCACTCATAACACAGTCATTTTATGGATTTTTGTCACCAAATTTTCAACATAGCCATTTTAAGACCTCGGCTCATGAACAGTGTAACTGTTATTTTCTTAATCTGTCCCAAACATTGCTTTCGCACACCAACAGCACTATTGTGCGCTACATGTGCGAAAACACATTTTGGGCGACATATGAAAAATGGCAGCTGTACTGTTTATAAGGAAGTGTAATAAAATGGCAATGTTGAAAATCTGGAGTGAAAATATTAAATTCGCAAACTTACGAGCATGCATAGGAACTGCACAACGCACACTCTTAAAACAGTCATTTTTAGGAATTTTTTCACCAAATTTTCAACATAGCCATTTTAAGACCTCTGCTCATGAACAGTGTCTCTGTGATCTTCTTAATGTGTCCCATACATTGATTTTGCACATTGACTGCGCCATTGTGCGCTACATGGGTGGAAACACATTTTGGCCAAGATGTGAAAAATGACAGCTGTACTGCTCATAAGGAGGTGTGGTAAAATGGCAATGTTGAAAATCTGGAGTGAAAATATTGAAAATTGGCGAACTTACGGCGTGCGTAGGAACTGCATAGCATACCTTGTAAAGTCATTTTAGAATTTTCACCAAATTTTCAATAGCCATTTTAAGACCTCTGCTCATGAACAGTGTCTGTGTGTGATTTTCTTAATGTGTCCTGTACATTGATTTCTACACCGATCTGTGCCATATTAAACGCTATGGGCAGAAACATATTTTGGGTGAGATGTGAAAAATGACAGCTGTACTGTTCATAAGAAGGTGTGGTAAAATGGCAATGTTGAAAATCTGGAGTGAAATATTGAAATTAAATGAACTTACGATGCGTGAAGACTGCGCCTGCGCTTCTCATAACACAGTCATTTTTAGGAACTTTTCCACCAAATTTTCAAAATAGTCTTTTTGAGAGCCCACCTTATGAACACTGGCTGTGTCATTTTGTTAATCGTTCTGGGAAGGTGATTTTGTGCAGTGGCTGCAAAATCACCCTTCAGGCCCAGGTAACACCATGACAGTGCAAGAATTCATGAGTAGGGGTCCCAAAAAACCCATGTTGAAAATTTGGTACAAAAATTCTAAAAATGCCTGAGATATGCAGTAAAGTTGAAAACCCCCTATCTAGCCTATTATACAGCTTATCAGCATTTCCTCAGTTCGCGATGGCTTTGAAGAGTGCAGGCGTGTTCCCAATCCACCTTAGATCGTCGCGCCGTACTCCGGAGTAAGTATGGGGTGGGGGGTGGGAGGCAGGGTGCACAGTGGTGGGTGCAGGTTGTGGGAGGGGCTGGGAGACTGCATGGGACTGTTTTGTTTTACAGGTTTTTTTTTTTTTTTTAAAGACGACGAGGGATGTTTGCTACACTGGGGTGGGCTCCCAGTGTGGCACAAGGATGGCTGGGGGGGTGTGATGCTGACGGGGGATTGGGCACCCCCGTCGGCCATATCATCAGTTGCCATGCTGGGGTGGGTGCCCAGCGTGGCATCTGGTACTTGGGGAGGACAGTGGAGCCGACGGGAGATTGGACACCCCCGTCGCCTATACGATAACTTGCAATGCTGGGGTGGGCACCCAGCGTGGCATTTGGAAGGCTTTGGGGAGTGCAGCACAGCCGATGGGGACTGGGCACCCCATTGGCTATAGAGGTGTGTGTGTGTGTGTGGGGCAACCGCAGATACGCGTACGCATGTGTGTGGTGTGCGTGGGGGAGCTGTGCATGAGCAGGCGATATCTTATCGCTGCTCACTGAAGCGTAGCTCCCCCTTTCAACTGTATGCCACTGCATTTTGGAGCTTGTCATAGACAGCTCCAGCATGCATTGGCTTACAGGGGCCATGCCTGCCAACACACTGACTGAATTGGAGGAGGGGGTAAAACACCTCTGAAAACTCAGATGATGGCACTATGCTTCTTGCACATGCATGCAAGCAAACATAAAAACATTGTGGGACTTTTTTTTTTTCTCAGGAGATTTGGCATGCTGGGGTGGGCTCCCAGCCTGCCACATAAGTGTTTTTTTTTGGGTGGGATGCTGTAGCCGATGGGGGATTGGGCATCCCCCATCAGCACATACAGAAGGGGGAAGGGCAAGAGCCGAGGGGGATTAAGCACCACCCCTAGGCACACAACAAAAGCAGGGGGGGCATTATGCCAAAGGGGAGTTGGCCTCCCTGTCAGCAAAATAAGCGGAGAAGGAGGATTAAGGCCGATGGAGATTGGGCCTCTCTTCGGCATGCATTTTGAATGGGAGGGGGTCATATGCCGACAGGGAGTGGGCTCCCCCATCAGCATTGTGACAGGTGGCAGCAGTCACTGCCACCATGTTGCATGCATGTTGAGAGGTGTGTTGTGGTCCCACTGCATGAGAGCTTTACTTCCATTGCAGTGGACCTTTACTTAGATCTGGTGGCCACATTAGGGATGCTTGATGTCAGCACCTGCTGCTGGCTGATTTGGGAATGACGGATGCACCTACTGATGCACGCCCTGCATTCACCTACAGTGACTGTACTGTACCTCCAAATCTGCTACTACAAGATGTTGACTCATGCGCAAGCGCAAGCCAAAATAAAAATGAGAAATTTCTCACTACAGATCAAAAATAATGAACAAGAAATGGTAAGAAATCCAACATATAACACAAATCTCCTGCTTAGACAAAAAAGCTCCGGATCTTTCTGGCCTGCCTTGCTCTACAGTACACCTACCCTGCCTCATCCCACTGCTTTAAAGACTGACAAAACAGAAACTGTGACTTTGAGGTAGATAATCAGCAAACAAATAAACAAAAAAATGCAAATCTAGCAGCACAAGGCCCTATAGAACAACTTGTGAGAAATTTGGATACAAAAAGTTCAGTTTTGAGATGGATTTTGTTTTTTCCTCAGTCATGAACATACAGACTTCTCTCATACTCTGTCTTCAGAACACTGCACTAAACACAGCCTCCTTGCAGTATACAGGCTCGTTTCAGCAACATGTGACCTCCAATCCCATAGTGCATTGCAAATGTCACCTCTGTACAAAACTTTGCTTAAGTCACCAACTTCTCATGCTGCAACTTCACCTCTGTGCCGAATTCTGCCAGCAGAGTTACCAAATTCGCACTTCATGGAATTATCAGTTTTCGGTGAATTTGGACTTCACACAGCCTATTAACTCCACAGAATGAGGTAAATATGTGAAATAATCTGTGGAGAATGGTTTTCCAGCTTTGCACATCACTAATTACAGCAAGAGTTTTGCATGGTCAGTGTTCTTCACAGGAGAACTGCATTGAACCTGCACATCATTTTTCCTGTAGAAGCTGTTGTCATATATAGAATCCTGTTCTGTTTTTGTTCCGCCTTTGCAGGCCTCTTAGTAAATACAGTGGGTGTTTCCAATGTGCACACTGATTGTACATACCATTTTAGAACTGTATGATATAGTTTATGTCCCATTGGATCACAGAGTTCTAGAGTAAAACACACTTGCATTGTGAAAACAGTTTATGCTCTTTACAAGGAAATAACCTAAATCATACAGTTCTAAAATTGTACTGACCACTGGAGATCAATTCAGAAATACTTACTGAATTTACTAAAAGGCCAGTAAAGATGAAACAATAACAGACTATGAGCCAGCATTTGAGACACAGCTTAGATAGAAAACATAGGCTTGCAGATTCAAGGAACCTCTCCTTAAACAGAGGTGTATGAAACACTTTAACCACAAGCATACATACAGGACTTGATTTTCAAAAGGAAAAATGTGGCACAAGGCGCCTGTGCCAAACAGGTACAGTATGATCCAAGTGGCATCTTGCATCAAAGTTTGCTGCTATCCCAATTTTCAAACACTGGCTGCATTGAAATCAAGATTCCATGCATCAAAGCTACCCTGTGCAATCCTTGTGGCAGAAGCACCTTTGTACCAGGTCACAGCAGTGACCGCGACATGGCCGAGCAGCACCTTCACCTTTTTTGCAATTCTAGAAGCCCTGCCATGGTCACAATAGGGGCTGACTATAGACCAGCCAGAAGGTTGTGTAAGGGTCCTGTACTGCTGACTGGCAGGGTGGTGAGTGGGGGTCTTAGAAGGTGGGGACTGGGGGCTGATGGAGCCCTAGGGGTGCCATGGGGGTGAGGAGGGCATGGTGCAGTGGGAGGGATGTGTGGAAGCACCAGCAGAGGTGCCATGCAACATGCTACATAGATGATTGGGCTGGGTAGGGGGCACGGGAAGACCATCATGACCAAGACCCCAGGTGACAGCAGGCTTGGTACCTGCCCCACAGGACCCACAGTCCTGTAAAGGTGAAAACTGTCACTGGGTGCAGGTTGCAGGATGCAGTTGGCAGATGTGGACTTGCCCTAGGTACCATGACATTCCCATATACACTGCTCCCCATCCCTGTGTGGTGGCCGGTGGATGCCCAACGACAATGTTGGGGACTGTGGGTCCTATGCCAGGGTTGCTGTCACCTGGGGTTCAGGTCATAATGGTCTAGGCATGCCCCCCCACCTGGTCCGATCAGCTGTGTGACAAATCACATGGCATCTCCACCGGGTGCCTCCACATGTTACAAAAATCACAATGGGTTCTATGGTACTACATATATTTTGGTGGCATGACACAAGTTCTGTGGGAAATTCTGTGGCTTTGAAATTTCAGAATTCCAGAGGCCTTGACTACCACTCACTTGTAAGAGGGATCCCTGGGGTTCCGCTTGAGGTGCCTTACAATGTCACCAGGTCACCGGCTGGGACCAGGCTACCAGTCTGAGCTCTTGCACGCTCACGTTCCCTCGCACTGTCTTCGCTCCACTAAACAGGGCCTCCTGGAATTTCCAAGTTTACAATTAAAAACCTCTGGGGACTACGCATTTGAAGTTGTAGGCCCAGTCCAATGGAAATCCCTGCCAAGAACTTTGAGGGAGGCCTCCTATGCCGAGGCCTTTAAATGGGGTCTTAAAATGTTCTTTGTTCTGGCATTTGGGATTGATATTTACCCTATAAATATTAATTGGGACATAACAATATAAACAACTATTTAGTAAGTTATTTATTGCAGGGTTTTTAACTGATATTTATATTTGTTAAATCTAGTTATATGTTTTGTTATTTGTGGGATTGTTTTATTAATGCGTCTCTACCATGTTATGCTGTAGTGATGCACTGAGAATCTGGGGAAGGGCACCAGATATAAATAAAGACTACTACTACTACTACTACTACTACTACTACCATAGATGTCTTAGTGGTTAGTGGGTTACCTCTGCCTTGTGGGCTCTACAAGGTTGATAGGCCTGAGTCTTCTTATTTATTTTTATTTATTAGATCATCAGTTTACAGTCCTTTGAGTCATGGACTCATTTACAAAGGCAACTCGTCAAGAGAGCAATACATCACAGCAAATAAAACAGTACAGTGCATAATGCTTAGATTAAAAAAGCAACTAGTGTTACAGGCATTCTCTGGTGGTACACACTTGGTAATAGGTAGATCACAGTAGTCATAATATAAGTACATGAGTACCACATCAGGTAGCAACCAGAGATATTTTATTACATTAGTCAGCAGATGTTGCAGGAGGCCCCAGGTATATACAGCAAAGGCAGACAAAGCAGACCCCATCGAGGGGTGAAGGTAAGGGGCAGGTGGGGGATTATGTGCAGTTGCAGCAGTGAGTGCTTGTCAGATGGCTTCTGAGGGAGACCTTGAAAGGATCAAGCTCAGTGGAGTCAGCTATGTTGGCTGGGAGGGAATTGAACCAGGAGGGAGCCCAACAGCAAAAGGATCTCTGGGCCATAGAGGTCCTTACCCTGAGGACAATAAGGGAGGTTTTGACAGTGCTGCAGGTGGAGACTGAGGGGGAGGCACGCTGTAGGAAGGTGGTGACCCCAGTGGGGGAGAGACCTAGCAGGGTCTTTTTTTACAAGAAGGCAGGTTTGGAAGTGGAATCTTTCTTCAAGGTTGGTTGTGGAGTACAGCAGGTACATATGGGTGTGCCTAGTAGCTCCCAGCATTAGCCTGCAGGCCTTGTTTATAGACAGCTGGATTCTTGCAAGTGCAGTGTTGTCAACTGCAGCATAGATGGGCAGCCCATAGTCGATTAACGACAGGACAGGGAGGTGATTGCCAATCTAAGGGTCTCTTGTGGTAGGCAGTCCCTATGGCGGTATAACAGTCCAATCCTGACATTGGTGGCAGCAGAAAGGGCACTGATATGGGAATGGAAGGAGAGTGCCGAATCAAAGGTAGTGCCCAGATACTTGTAGGAGGAAACCTGCTCAATGGGGTTTAGTGTGCTAGGCAGTATCACGAGAGGGGCACCACTGGCTTTGTTTTGGCGATGCAAGAGCACAGTTTTGGTCTTTTTTAGGTTCATATCTAGCCTTCATGATGTGAACCAAAGCTCAGCTCTATCAAAAGCTTGTTGGAGGGTGGCCTGGAGTGTGTTGGGGTTGGGGTCAGTGGTGAAGAGCAGAGCGTCACCGCATAGAGAAGGATCTTACTTGGGCAGGCCAAGGGGAGGGAGTTGAGGTAGAGAATGAAGGGGGAGGATCCAAAATGGAGCCCTGGGAACCCCAGAGCGGACAGGTCATGTGCAAGATAGGGTGCTATTGATTTTTACACACTGAGTTCTGGCAGAGAGATAGCTGGTCAACCATGTAAGGGAGCCGGGGGAGAAACCAAGGCATCTGAGAGACTCAAGCAGAAGAGGATGGCAAACTGTGTCAAAGGCCTTGGAGAGATCATTGAACATGGCACCGGCAGGACTTCTGGCATCAAAGAGCAGAGTGCAGGAAGTTGGAGAATTCAAGTAGCATGGTTGTGATGCTGTGGCCAGCATGAAAGCCATGCTGTTCAGGGCACAGGATATTTTGCATGGCCAGGTATTCGGCAAGCTGGTTGGCAACTACTTTTTCAAGGGCCTTAGAGTGGGGGGAGGATGGAGATAGGTTGATAGTTACCTGGAGTCGCTTGATCGCTGCTCTTTAGGATGGGAGTGATGATGGCGGTTTTCCATGTGTTGGGGAACTGCCCCAGGCACAGAGAGTGGTTGAGCAGCTCAGTAAGTGGGACCAGGATAGCATCTAATATCAGACAAAGTAGCCCCGTGTCCAGTAGGTCGGTGCCGGGGTTGTTACTAACAGATTTTTGCAGAAGTGGTCTAGCCTCCAACGGGAGATGGTATGTACTGTAGGTAGAAAGGAGGTCTCTGAAGAGTGGGCACGGGTGCTACTGGGACAGGGTTAAAGAAGTTACTGGGCAGGACTCGAACCACATCTGAGAAAGTGTGGTTTAGGCAGTCTGCAATGCCAAGGGGGTCAGAGCAGACAGTTCCATTAAAGGAGAGTTGAGAGGGGGGTGGGGAGCAGGATTTCCCATTCAGTTTCTTTCTGCTGTCCCAAAAGTTTCTAGCTGACCCCTAGTAGGAGACAAGAGCGGATTGGTAGTACTGGGCTTTGGCCTGTCGAATGGCCTAAGTACATTTATTGTGCTCAGCGTTGTATGCTTGCCTACCAACTGGCTTGCCAGATTCCTTGTCAATGTGCCACAGGCTGTCTCTCATTTTAAGTTTGTGAAAGAGGGAGGGGGTAACCCAGGGCATGCTTTGCTTTTTGGTGTGCTTTCTAGTGAAGGGGGAATAGAGGTCACAGGCAGTGTTAATGGTGCGAGTGAAAAACTCCAATGCCTCATCTATGGATGGTGCAAGCCTGATTGGGGACCAATCCAGTTGTGAGAGGTACAGTTTAAGGTGACGCAGGCCACCTGGGAGTAGGCAATGTTGCTGGGTGGTTTGTGGTGTAGGTTTGCTGTTGGTAGCAGACCAAGAGAATACAACCAGGAAGTGGTCACTAAGTGAGTTGGGAAGTTCACAGATATCAAGCACCCTCTGGGGTGGTTGGTAATGGTAATATCCAGGAGGGTGCTAGAGCCAATAGAAGGGTTGAATCTAGTCGGGGTGGTGACAAGCTGGGACATGTCAAGGGCGGCAAAGATCTCTCTGGTTTGGGAGGCAGTGGTCGAGAGCCAGTTGATATTCAGGTCACCAACAATTACCTGGGCCTTTTTTGGCGGTAGGCCAGAGAGGTAGTCAGCAAGTGCCTGAATGGCAAGGTCTTGCTTTCTGGACGGAATAAAGGCAACGGTGAGAAAGACTGGGCTCTTACCAGGTTTGGGGGACATTTTTAGTGTGAGGGCTTGTGCCCCATTATCAAGCTTGGGTGGTGGAAGTGCATGTCCAAGGAGGGAGCCACACATAGAGACAGCATAACCACCTCCTCACTTACCCACCCAGTTTTCTCTGAAAAGGGTGTAACCAGGGAGGGATATGAAAGAAACAGGGGTGGATTTGGATAATCAGGTTCCGACGAGTGCGACAATGTCCAGTTGATGCCGAGTAACCCAGCATTGGAATGCAGCAGCCTTCTTAAGGAGGGTGCAAATATTCGTAGAAGCTATGAGGAGTCCTTGAGCCTGGGCAGGCTTGTTCATAAGTTAGGCACGGAGCCAGGGTTTGGATGAATGTTACCTGATAGAAGCAACAGGAGGATGATTAGGCATACCAAAGCGTAGTAGTGATTGTGGCATCTTCCTTGCGACTGGACACAGGGCCGGTTGATGGGGTGCAAGGGTAGGTAGAGTACAAAGGGTGGGAAAGGCATTAAGGAGAAGAGACCAAAGTATGAGTTGAAAGTAAGAGGTAGCAGGGGTGGAAGTGTGAGGGGGTACCGAGGAGGGGAGGTGATCGAGTGTCGGGGGGGTCTGGTAGAGGTGTTGCAGATAAGAGGGGGTATGCATATTCAAAGTTAAGTTAGAAAATAGCACAGTGCCTCTAACCAGAGAAATGTTAAAGTGGACCTTGTATAAGTATGGCACAACACCCTAGGATGCAGTACCTCCCACTAGTTCACCACACTCATGAACCAACACACACTAGTGACAGTCCACCAAAAGCATGCACTTAATACTGCAGCTTAAAGGGACTACCAAAAAGGATTTAAAACAAAAGAACAGCAACTTTATTTAGGGGCCAGAACCCTAAATGGGAGAAAGGAGGTTAGCAGCAATGAAGTAGTGCAGTATATTCTCCTGTGGCTGGTCTTCATGGCTTTTGATACCCAGTCCATGTTAGTCCTGACTGCTCCTCAGTACCTCCAAGGCACTGCCAAATCAGTACTTTTCCAATGCTCTAACTGTATGCCCTTCCAGGTTCAGCCCTCAAACCATGCCCACCCTACACCATACTACACATGCAGCAGTACAGATACCTGCCTCCGTCCAGCTGCATGGTAGGGTACAGTGGTGGGTGAAGTGGGCTCAATAAGCTCTACAAAGTGCTTTGCAGAGTAAAGGTGGATTCGAGGAGAGCTCCACAATGCGAAGCAGAGTAATTTGCATTATAATGAGTAACGCGAAGTCCATTGAAAACAATGACTTTGCATTACTCTGCCTTCCCAGACCACTACTCCACCAAAATCTTAAGTGAAGTGCATTGAAAACAATGTACTTCACCTCACTTCGCCTTGTTTTTGGGCTCCGAAGGCACATTTTGCAGTGATTCATGGGATTTCAGGTCACATGGGCTCTATATTAATCTGCACAGCCTCAGTTCGGGGTAGTGTATGTAGGAAGCAGTAGGAGACAGTGTGCTTCGAAAGCTGTCTGTGATTGAAACCTTCTAAAAGCTGTTAAAGCATTTTTGTGGGGGCGTGGCTTGGACCCGGAGGAGATGGCTGCCTAAAATTTTCTCTCTGCCGCAGCCTGACAGCGAACTCTATTAAAATTACACAAATGCTAGACTGATTTTGTTCTGAGCCACTCTACGCATCTCTCCCTGCCTCTATTAACGCCGTTGAAATGCAACTCGAGTAAGCCACACTCTTAATCAGTGTTTACCAGGCCATTGCTCCTCCAGAGCTAGCGTGCAGTAGTAGGCTGTATAAGCCTGAGCTCGGGCCACCAAGGTCTTAGCCTTCTCTCTCCCCTCCTCCCTCCTAGAGGGCTTGAAGTGACAGCTGCCCCATCCTCCCCTCCTCTTCCTCCGAAGAGGTCACTGAAGCTAGATCAGCAAGGAGCCTAATGCTGGTAGGATCTAGGAGCTGCTCCCCAGTAAAGAAAAAGGCATGGACCTAACTAGCTGTGAGCTGAAGGGGAGACTGGTGGATTGTGAGCCTGTGGGTGGCACCATGGCGGAAGCTCCTCACCAAGACATCCCAGCTCCTGCTAATCAACTACAAGTGGGCGAAGCCCTTGCAAATATCACCAAAATGATGGAGGCTCTGTCTAGTAGAGTGGACACAATTGACGCCTCTCTTGCCACTAATGTGGCAAATGTGCGTAGACTGGAGGACCAGCATAATGTATTAGAACAGCCAACAGAGGACCTGGAGAAACAGCACTTACACGTTCTACAGAGGCTGCGGGATCATGAGTCTAAGCTATCTAGGCTCTGGTATAGATTGGAGGACCAAGAAAACCGAAGTAGATGAAATACTATCCGGCTAATAGGGGTACCTGAGGGAGTTGAAGAGCCTAACATGGAGAGATTTCTGAATGACTGGATCTCACAGCTACTAGGTGATCGGTGGAAGGGCCCTGTTGGGGTAGAGAGGGCCCACTGTGTCTCTGGCAAAACTAATAATACTAAGGGTCCCCGCACCATTATTGCCTATCTTTTGTACTACTCGATCAAGGAGCACTTATTGAGAGCTGGGGGAGCTGGAATGGAAGGGGAAACACCATATCCTTCTACAGGGACTTCACACAGAAGGTCACTGCAAAGTGCAGAGCTTGTATCCCCCCTCAAAAAAATCTTAGCAGCCAATGCAGTGCAATATCACTTCAAGGGTCTAACTGCTCAGTACCTGAATAAAAATGGTCAGTCCTTCCTTGCGGAGTCTCTGACAATGCCGAAGCCTGGATTCAGGCCCACTGGTCATGTATGATACCACGGACTGCATCTCCCAGATGTCTCTGGGAGCCTAGGAACAATATGCCATAGGGAACCACAAGAAAAGGAGATGTTGCATCAGAGGACAGGAATTTGAGCCGGACAGGCTCACCAAGAAAGGAGTCCCCCTGTAGTAAACAGCTCTGGGCTCCACACTCCTCAGTAGATAAGCCATATAAAGCTGGGACTGATACCTATACTGACCGAGGGGCGCCAGCTAGCAAGTCACACAATGCTTTTGTGGGGGACAATGTTAGTTTGTTGCCAGCCAGACAGAGGCAATGCTCCAGAAGCCCCCAATCCACGGGGATATCGGGTGCAGCAGATTCACCTCCTGCCAAACAGTCTAGAGCCACTACATCAACCTGGAATAAAAGTGATCTAAAGGAACAGCCAGAGGCACCATTGGAGGACCTGACTGCACTGGACTGGGCATCTGAAATGGACGACTATGAGGCGGAAGCCATTGCAGCTGATGGCTTACTAAAACTGGTGTCAAGGACTTTTGCAGAAGTTGTTGCTTTGGGTGCTAGCCTCACCAGACCTGGACAGTTTTCTATGTAGGGGGATGCCATGACACACTCGGATAACTAGACCATCCCAGCTTTGCTAGGGATGGCTTTCAGATGGGCGCAAGCCCCTTGTTGGCCTTTAGTTTTAAGAGGCACTGGGAATGCTGTACTCAGTGCGTTTCTTTTACCTAGGCACTGCTTGCCATTATGGCTACCTGCCTCTTACTTGGGCTGCAAGTCTTTCCCCCCTCCCCCATCCCCTTTTGGCAGCAGTGAGATATGTGAAAGGCCCCCCCGGAGGGAATGGTGTGGTATGGAAGCATGTGAACTCGCTGTCTAAGTTAATCTAATAGATTGGCCAGGTATTAATAAGCTATTTGTGGAAGCCCACTACTTCCAAGGGATAGACCCGAGGAGGGAGGAGGTGTAGTATGTTCAGCATGTGTTCACCCACTACTTAGAAATTTGCTACTTGCAAATGGCTAATAGAGGCTTCCCCCCCTCCTTACTCCCTACATGGGTGACTTAAGGACTCCCACTCTGCCTGGACTCTCCAGCAGGGATGCTATGGAGTTAGGCTGGGTCAAGTTGTTATCTGCTGGGTGTAACCTTTCCCATTGCTCTCTTTTGGTGCCTGAAGCAGTGTGGCTTACAGTAGTCTTTTACCCCTGCTCACACGTTCACCTCAACACTATCAACGTAGTTTAAGTCAACGACTTTATAGATAAATACCACTGTTGCAGTATACTGATTTTGATAATTGCCCGGTTTTTACTGTAGCTACTGTTTTGATAGACATTTCTGTTTTGTGTCTTTGATCCTTACTATACTCAGGTTCTCCATCTGCTGGAGACAAGACCACACACCACTGTCCATAGCACTCTCTACTAGACTTCCTGATTGGGAGCTGCCTTGATACCCTGTGGCCACAGGTTATAGGTTACCTCTTTTTCTCTACACATTTGCTGCTGTGTGTTTACTGAGGCCCAGTTGAGGGGTGAGTACTCTTTACATTTTTTTTGGTTTTTGTTGACAGCTAAGGGGGTCACCGCTATGGCGGCAGCCACAGTGGGCCCATGGGGATGGAGGTCTGTCTCTTGGAACGTCAGGTGGCTCAATCACCCAGCGAAATGTACTAAAGTGTTACAATTTTTAAACTCTATGGGGGCTGACGTGGCCCTGCTCCAGGAGATGCACATCACCAGCTGGACAGCTCAGTGGCTGAAGAAATTATGGGTAGGCACAGTTCTGTCGAGTTACGCAACCACAAAATCAAGGGGAGTTGTCATTCCCCTTCGGAAATCGGGCCCTTGGGTAGTTGTTGGCTGGTAGCTAGGCTGTCCCACCCGGGAGGCAAAGTTATATTAGCCAATGTCTACGGCCCAAATGTCAGGGACTCTTATTCAGAACTGAACCAAGCCCTAACTGACCTATTGGAAGGAGGTGCAGAGACTCCTATACTACTGGGGGGTGATCACAACTTAGTTCTCGACATCCTTCCTGAAAAATCCATTCCCATGCCACAATCTCATCCCAAAGTGGTAGCAACCCTGAACACATTGATGTTGGAATGAGGTCTGGGGGACCCATGGAGGGTCAGTCATCCACAGGGGCACAATTACAGTTTCTATTCCAATGTGCACAGTACCTATAGTAGACTAGACTTCTGGTTAGTTAACCATGTTGCAATGCCAGATGTAAGCAATGCGATCATAGGGAACATTTTGATATCTGATCATGCCCCAGTTGCAATCACTTTTACCCCTCCAGGTCAAAGCCCCCGTCCACTAGATGGAGATACAATCCCCTCTTGCTGCAAGGTGCAGCATTTAGGGAATACATAAAAAGAAACGCGCAAATATTTTGCCCTGAATACCCCTGGAGAGACAAAAATGACTACGATATGGGAAGCCTTCAAGGACGTCCTAAGGGGGAGAGTCATATCCTATGCAGCTGCCAAAAATAAAGAACGTACGCAACATCTTCAAGATCTACAAGACCAATTAAAACTGGAAGCACAATTTAAGGTCTCATCTCAGAATCCACTAAATTCCCCACTACTAGCCCCTATCACAGGTTTAAAATACCAGATTAACATGCTGCTAAACAGAAAAGTGGAGTGGCAGATGACCCGGGTGAAACACAGGGTATGGGAATGTGGGGACAAAGGTGGGAAACTACTCGCTTACTACCTGAAGATGCAGCAGACTTCCTCCAGAATCTTGGCATTGAGAAACAAGAAGGGAGAACTACTCACAGCTCCTAAGGCCATCAACATGGAGATGAACATTTTTATCGGGAGCTTTACCAATCCCAAAATGAACTCTCGGGTGAAGATCGCTCTTTCCGGTTAAATAATCTATGTCAGGGTGCTCAGCTTCCCCAACTCTCGGAGGCCTAGCAGCACGAGTTATACACCCAGATCACGTCGGAGGAACTTTGAGTAGCACTGTCCCAGATGGCAAAGGGTAAGGCACCAGGACCGGACGGGGTCTCAGAGCTATACCAATTGCTCCAAGATCACATTACTGAGCCATTATTACAAGCATTGCAAGAAGCTCAGAAAGACACCCTTCTTCCCCAGACCATGAGGGAGGTGTTAATAACGCTTATCCCTAAAAAGTCATCAGACGTTCTTCTTTGTGCAAATTTTCGGCCCATCTCTCTTCTCGCTGAGAACACCAAACTACTAGCTAAAATTTTAGTGAATAGATTGGCCCCGATCCTGCCCACCATAATTCATCCGTCACAAACAGGTTTTCTGAAGGGAAAAATCAAGTGCAGATAATCTGCGGCTTGTTTTGAACCTTAAATGGCTGGCAATGCAGTCCAAAACCCCTATGGCTGCCTTGGCAATAGATTTCACTAAAGCTTTCGGCTCCCTAGAATGGGGGTTCCTTCATAGAGTTCTTATGCAGTATGGCTTTGGGGCAGACTTTTGTTTGTGGGTCTCCACCTTGTATCACTCCCCCTCAGCTAGAGTGGTTACTAACAAAGATACCTCCCCCCTTCCCACTACAAAGAAGCACCCATCAGGATTGTCCTCTTTCCCCTCTTCTCTTTCTGATCGCCTTGGATCCCCTTATTCGCAAACTTGTAAATCCCCTGAGCATTGCAGGTATCCCTATAAAAGGTTTGACTTATTTGGTCAACACATATGTGGACGATATGCTCCTTACGCTCTCTGATCCCCAATTCTCCATTACTTCACTCTTAGCAATCCTACAGGAATTTGCATGTCTATCGGGGCTCACAGTAAATCAGAAGAAAACCATTTTGTCCCCTTTGAATGATGCCTGTACCAAATCCTGTCTTATAGGCACCGATATCACATGGGCCCCACAAGGGTTCCCTTATCTTAGGGGTTTTATTACTAAGGTGTGGAAAGACTTGGAGCCCAAAAACTTTTCCCCCCTGTTGACTTCTCCAGTGGTGGAGGTCCAATGGTGGAAAAAGCTCAGGCTCACTCTCAAAGCAAGACTGAAGCTATCAGAATGTTTTTCTTCTCCAGGGCGACATATATACTGAATAATTTTCCTATTCTCTTGACCTCAAAACTATTCAAGATCCTAGATAACCTAGTCGTTCTTTTCTATGGGAAGGAAAAGCCCCAAGATGGGGGCGGTTGAAACTCTGTGCACATTGGACTAGAAGTGGGCTCGGTCTCCCCTGGTTTCAGGGGTATCACCTGGCCTTCAGAATGGCCCAAGCCACAGCTTGGTTTACTCCCCATCTCACTCCCCCCCCACCCCGCACTGGGTAGCATTTGAAGCCTCCTAGTCAGTAGATTATCCCCTGTTCTTTCTGCTCTATGGGGGGAAGAAAGTGGCAAGGGGACTTACCCCAATCATGGGGGAAACATGCAGAGCATGGCGAAGGGTGATGGCAATCACTGGGGTCCCGAAGTCAGATTACCACCCCCCGATTAGATATGCCCCTCTATGGAACAACCGCCTTATCATGGTTGATCATAAACCACTCTTTTAGCCCCATTGGGCAGCAAAGGGCATCAGTGTACTAGGGGACCTACTACTTCCAAACTCCTCGGTGCTAATGTCCTTTGAGCAGATCAAGGACAGATTTGGTTTAGGATCGGAGGACTTTTGGAGGTTCTTACAGTTTCAGGAGTGCTCTCTCCTTTCTTCTCAAGGCCTCTCCAGTACAGAACTCATGGGGCTGTCTGGAAGTTCTTCACTTACCCAGGAAGGGTCAGGGGCTAGTGAGTATTATATATAAAACAATCAGACACACCCAACTGGATGGTACCCTGGTTAGTAAGGCCGCTTGGGAGAAAAGACCTCCTCTACCCAATATCCCCACAACAATGGTCGCTCTGCATTAGAGTAGCTCATACAGCCTATGAGGACTCTAAGAGTCAATTAATACAATTAAAGATTCTTCTAAGGTGGTATAAAACCCCAGCAGTATTGCACAGGCTGAAGATTTCACCGCATGACCAGTGTTGGCGGTGCCAGTCCTCTCCTGCTCACTTACTTCATGTCCTCTGGACCTGTCCAACCTCATTAACCTTTTGGACTCTAGTCCTAGGGGACTGCTCTAGGATAATTGGTAAGCCAATTCTGATTCAAAATTACTCCCTCTTACTAGGAGATACCTCAGCGCTAAACCCACTCTCCCCCTCCGGTGCAGCATGGGTCCTAGTGGCTTTGATGGAAGCTAAAAGGACCGTTCTAATGTGCTGGAGGCAGCTACTCCCCCAACAGTTCTACAGTGGTGCTCTGCCATGTCCAGAGTGGTTAACTTTGAGAAGCTCTCAGCGGTGGCCAAGGGCTGACTGGACAAGTATTACAAGAAATGGGGAGCCTACTTACATTCTCACATCTGCTCAGTGACACCCCCGCCGTTCCAAAATCCCCCCTGAATATAGCTGATGGCATAGTCTGATTATAGCAAATTTCAGGTGTTTGTGGCCATATGGACTTGTCTCTATTATTAATTCATACTGTTTCAATCTATATTGTTATGCATTCTTGGACCTATCTATGGTCATATTGACCCTGTCTGTTTCAGTTGGATGGGTAACTTTACCTAAACCAATTTAAGGGTCTCAGGGTGTAGCTGCTGTCTGGCAGATGTTTATATCAGTAGACAGCGGAAGATCATGCCTTGAAATCCCGATACCAGACTGCAGAAATTTGTTGTCCTAGATAGAGGGCCTATGATTATTAGCTTCTTTACTGTGCGAGTCCCATCCCATTTAGTTTGAGAAGGTTTGTACTTTGCATTCTGTTTTAGGAGAACCCGCTTACAGAATATTATCGTCAGTGTATGTCTAAGGATAGTCTGCTATGTCCTGAAGAAAAGATATGTATGTATGTATTGAGTATGTATGGTTATGTTGTACATATGATGTATGAAGGCCGTCCTGTACGGCTCTGTATAACTAATAAGTTCAATAAAATTTTAGATGATTTAAAAAAAAAAAAAAAAGCATTTTTGTGTTTTTTTGGGGGCTCCACCTTTAGTTCATTGATTGCAAGAAACCGAAACCCTCCTGTGCTCATATCATCGGGCGTTTTTGTGTGGATTTTAAATGTTAATATACTGTACAACATTGAGTGTGTGTAGTGAAAGACAGTGAAAGTGTGCTTTGGGGGAGGGGTGTGTATGTGGTGTAGGTAGATTTAAGTTCGAGAAATAGTGATGTCTGTTTTTTGGTTATATTTTTGTTATATAACTGACTGTTAATGTACACACAATAATATTGTCAGTAATTGTTGAAATTTTCTTGATTGTGTGTTGTGTAGATCTGGTGCAGCAGTTCACAATTTCCAGTTATTTACATCATGATACGTGGCATATTACTGAAGTTTTCAATTTGCTTCGCATTACTCGTTCACCATTGTAGACAAACTGTGTGTGTGTGTGTGTATGTGTGTGTATGTGTGTGAATGGTGTTGTGTGACATCAAATAATACACCTTTTAATTGTGCCACAGACTAGTGTAATTGCAGGCGCAGCAGTGTGAATCTGCTATCCACTGCAGCTGTCTGATTTTGTACCGCGACTGTGGTATCTGTTCTTTGTTTTGTTGCTTGTACTGCCATAAACATCTGCAATCAGTGCTCCCCCCACCACCACTGACAATAGGAATTTTTTACCAGATTGGATTGTTTGTGACCTCATCAGCACCACTGGTTACTGGAGTTGTTTTCATTGCGTGATAGTCTCCATCTGTAGCTGAAGCCACAGTTATTTTTTTGGCTTCATGTCCAGCATCCCCCCAATCAGAGAGTGTACATAACAAAATCTAAATTTGTTTAAAATATTGTTGTTGATCCCCCAAAATGGCCACAAAGAGACATGCAAGTAAAGCTGGTTCTCTCCATGGCACTGCTGCCAGTAAGATAGTCTGTGGGTGTGGTAGTACGCAGATACAGAAGTGCATTGCTGATGTGAGGAAAGGTATTTCTCCTACAGTGTTTTTTTTATAGCCCAATCAGTAGCTTCACTCATAGTTGGAGGAAATAATGTTTTCCCAGCCGGTGGTGTTAGCACTGGTGGTGTTAGTGGTGGTAGTATTAGTACTGGTGCCTGAAGTTTGAATTCTGACCAGTGTACCGTATCCAAAAATATGGTAGAGTGTGAAGCAGTGCAAGTGAGTGGCAATGTAGATGATGTCATACTTCCCAGTAACATCCTAGTAACTGAACCTGATGATTCTGATGATCATGTCAACGACAGCATACAATGTGATATTCCATCCACCTTGGTGGTTAATGTCATGCATTTTCCATGCAGTGATTCACAGTGTGGTGAAAAAATATCAGGCAATGGTGGTGCAGATAATGATGATGATGAATGTGATGATGACAATGATGTTGCTGTAGTTGCAACATGCAGTCCACATGCTAGCATCCTAGCAGAAGATGTGGATGTGTGTGATATTGATGAATATGATGATGATGTAACTGACCCTAGCTGGGAACCTTAGAAAAAGAAATTCAAAGTGGCTGTGTCACAGTCTGTTTGAAGGAATCCCCCCCCCCCCCAAAAAAAAACAAAAACTTGTGATTTACCAGTTTTAGTTTATGATGATGACCCAGCAATAATGATAGTTAGTTGTGGTGGTCAGTTGCAGTCCAGGTGTGCAGTGCCCAAAACATCACGTGCCCCCCTCCTCCCCACTTCAGTGCTTAAAAGAACAGAGTTAAATAAGCAGCATCATGGGTATGCTAAAAGTAGAGCATTACAATCCCTTGTTTGGGACTTTTTTGCTCAAGATGCAAATGACGAGTCAGTTGCAATCTGCCAAGTTTGCCATGTGCGTGTGAGTCGAGGTAAAAAGGGGAGCCATCTGAGCACAGGAGGACAGTATACACATCTTAAGAATAGGCACATGGCAATGTGGACCCAGCACAAACTGGCAGCTAATACCACAGTGGGGCGTTCACCCTTGTCACCAGCAACCATAACAAGCATGTTATCCCCTTCCATGACTGTTAAGTCCAGTAGTAAATTAAATGTTTGCAGTAGTGAGATAATAAGAGTAGAGGATTACTACAGGCATGATGAGGTGGAGGATCATAATGCCTTTGAAATGTTGTCCAGTACTGGTGAGAGTAGCAGTTTTGGTGGTGGTGGTGGTGGCGGTGAATGCTGTATGTCTAGTGCAAGTGGTACATCAACCCTGGTTAGCAAATCTGACAAAATAACTATATTTCTGGGTTTGTCATCATCAGCTGTGCAACTGTCTTCAAACGTCCACGCTCCACCCCCTGCCAATGCCATTCATCACAGAACACAACCATTTGTGATCATACTCCATGTAAAATGTTTAAGTCAGCCCACGTTACAGAGTGTTTTTGCACAAAAGCCAAAGTACCCCCCAATCATATAGTGTCATGTGAACTTAATGCTGCTGCAGCTGAAATGCTGGCAATTGATCTTTTGCCCCTCTCCTTTGTGGAGAATTCTGGATTATGGTGGTTTTCTGCATGTGCCTGTCCAAAAAGGAAAGTCCCATCCAGGACATACTTTTCTACCCGTGCTGTCCCCTGGTGATAACATGTTTGATGTGGTACTGACTGAAATTGACAAGTGGATGAACCCCCTGTTCCTGAGAGTTGGGTTAATAGTAAGTGACAAAGGATCACATGTGGTGAAATGCGTCATGAATGGTGGCTTTTTTCATGTTCCCCGCATGGCCCATTGTTTAAATTTTGTGGTGCAGGAGTTTAAGCAGCACCCTGATACAGAGGAAATGCTGACCATTGCACAACGTATCTGCTCTCACTTTTCATGATCTGGAAAGGCCCGTGACCAACTGCAGCAGCTGCAGATACAAAACAGCCTGCCTCAGCCCGTTTGAAGCTGGATGTTGTCACCCGATAGAACTCCACTTTATACATGGCAGAGAGGTTGTATGAACAATACAAAGCCATCTCAGAATATCTTGTGATGCACACTAGCCATGACAGTTCCGGGGCCTCCATGTCTATGACGACTGAACAGTGGCACCTCATGGATACTGTAATAACAATTTTGCAGCCTTTTGAAATATCACACAGGCAGTGAGTGGCGAGTCTGCCTCCATTAGCCAATCAGTTCCACTGCTGCGGGTGCTCAGGCAGACATTGATGAATGTACAGCATGGCTTTGATTTTGCCAGAGACAGTGATAGCAGTATGTTCCTGCAACACATGTTGACAGTATTTGACCAGAATCGCTACATTGTGAGCATTCAGTGTAGTGACAACTTTGCCATAGCAACAATGCTGAACCCACGATACAAATGTGGAATTGCGTCAGTACTGGAGGGAGGGCCAAAACAGGTAAAAAATATCAGTGGTTAACTGGTGCGCTTGGTTCTTGGAGCACAGAAGTCAAGTACCAAGGTCAGCAAACCTCAGCAACATAATTCAGCTGAAGGTGTACCTGGAGGACCATCAAGCATATCTTGCAAGGGGAAGGGGACTGCAGTTCCAGGTGGTCTGTCATCCAAAGTGGCTGTGAAATCAATGATTTGGGAGAACAGGATAAGGTATCAACAACTGGACTTAGTGCGGCACAGAAAATGGTTTAGTCATATTTGTCTGAAAACAGGCATCTGACAATGAATGAAGATCCTCTTTTGTACTGGAGTGGAAAGGTCAGTGAATTGCCAGAGCTGACTGTAGTGGCACTGAAGTACCTCACATGCCCACCCTCCAGTGTAAGTGTTGAATAGGGTATTCAGCTCATCAGGTGTAATAGTTGGGGATCATCGGACAAACCCCTTTCCTGCAAATGTTAGTTTGCTATCTTTCATTAAATGAATGAGAGGCACATACCAGCACAGACTGCAAACTCAGTATTTGTACCCCAGCCTAGTCATGGTGGTTTTGGTGATGTGGAAATGGACCATCCTGGTGGCACTGGTAGTGGCTGCCTGAAACGGCCCACCAGTGATGTAGATGATGACACAATGGAATAAGAATTTCCCAGTGGTCAGACTTCAGACATAGATGACTGTGAGGGCAGCTTTCTTTATGAGGATGATGATGTAGTTAATGTTGGCAGGTTTTAACTGAAGTTGTTAAAAGGTGGTGTGCCACCCTGGAGCACCACCACCACTGGGACTGATGTTAGCCATTGCCACCACTGAGCACGAGTCTGTCCTCCCCCTGGACCACCACCACCGCGACTGATGTTAACCACCGCCACCACTGAGCACAAGTCTGTCTGCCCTGGACCACCACCACGGGGACTGATGTTAGCCATTGCCGCCACTGAGCATGAGTCTGTCTGCCCCAGGACCACCACTACCAGGACTGATGTTACCCACCGCTACCACTGAACATGAGAATATCTGTCCCCTTCCCGGACCACCACATCCATCAGCCACAGACACAAACCATCTTAATATTTAAACCATAAAGTGAGTATGTGTACTAATGTTTGTTATGCTATTTCACATACTTTAGTTGTGTTTTTTTTTTCTGTAGCTTTTCTTAGCTGCAATGGTCAAACGCATACGGTACACTTATTGTTTTTTTTTCCCCTACAGGTTAACAAAAAAACTCTCCTTCACTGAAACTCAGTGGAAATGGTACTACAGCTGTACAGTACAGAGGAACCTATGGAATATCCATTTGAAATCCATTCCGATAAGTATGAAGATTTTATTTCATCCCTTTCATTGTTTTGGAAAGACTGTAGCAAATGCGACAGAGTACGATTCATAAACTAGGTGATGTGTACGTCACCAAAACTATTCTGTAAGATCTCATTCAAGCACTGTATTCTGAACTTGCAGCTGTGCAGCCCTTACCATGACAGTGTTGAAAAAGTTGCACACAGGTTGTGTTACTTGACAAGATGTGGTTTTGAAATGTAACTTGACAAGATTGAGAACCAGGGACAAATTACAATTAAGTTGTAAGAAATCGTTCATTTCTCTTTTTAGGAAACTTCCAGATGCTTTGTTGTTTTGTCAAAGTGGCCTTATCCAAACAAGTTCTTCAACATCAGGCCAACCCCCCCCCTCCCCAGGCTGGGGCACACATGCAACACGCAGAAGTCGTTTCATTAGATGACCGTGACAATCATTAACAACCAGACTCGAGAAGTGTGCAGATAAAATCTGTGAAGTAACAAAATAAGAAACCGTTACAGATAAACCTACAAATATGCTTCCCCCCACCCCCCCAAAAAAAAATACTTGTCTTCATGTGCTTGATAGTTATCCATTTCAAATTTCTATGTAAAAAAGTTGTCATCGAACACTGGAATGTGCACACCGACCTGTGATACAGAACAATATCATGAGTACATGTCCATGTCAACCCCCCCTCACCTACAAAATACACAAATATCTCTCTCTCTGTCTCTGTCTTACATATACTCACCAAGGCTACTATTAGTGTACAGACAAAGGGAGACCTTCCATCCAGTTGAGATGATCACATTGCATTTGCTCGAATCACAGCTCACATTGGACCAGCAACAGTTTGTTCATGGTCATCATTTTATTCTGGGGGGACTTTGTATGTGCTGAAATGCTCCCATTTTACTTTGTTACCACTTGCCAATTTTCTGGACACAAGGTGGATGCATTGTGAGCATGCCAAAAAAATCTGGGCACTCTGTGCCACCACTGCACTCATGACTGGGTGTGCCATTAATTCTGGGGGACTTTGTATGTGCTGAAACACTCCCATTTCACTTTGTTACAACTTATCAATTTTCTGCATGCAAGGCGGATGTATTTTATGTGTTGTGTGATTGTGAGCTCATGTTGTCATACTGACATTATCAATTAAAGCAGCTTTGCAAGAACGTCGTGACAAGTTTGAACTGTACTTTTTTATGCTGCTTTACATTGCCAGCCATTAGTTACCTCTGGGTCTTGACTTGAATGATACACTTCTTTTCACATTTTCTGTCTGCTTTACTTAGTTGACTATTTTTTCCATGCATGAAAAAAATTAGCACACCCTTCAATATTGTTCTGACCAGGTTTGTATTTATTTGCAGCTGTTTTTCAATAAATATTGTTGCATATTGCATCACTTTACAGCATCCCCCTGTCCATTACTTCTGGGTTATGTCCACCTCATAGGCTGCAAATGCACATGTGACCAGATTCAAAATCTGATCTGCCTAGGTCCCAGCCCTTACCACAGTTCTCCAGTTCATTCATGTGCATCGCAGAGGTTGCAAGCATTTTTTGCCTAGCTCCACAACACATCAACTAAGGTAAGAACCAATTTCTCATTACAATGCTATGAGTCTTAAATCTAGAGGGTTCATAAGCAGGGGTGCTTCTTACAAATAATGACTACTCTGTGATGCAACTTATAAATCTTATATATACAGTATATATATTCAGACAGGAAAAGTAAATCTGGAAAAAATATGGTTGATCAGAACATTCTGAAGTTAAACCACAAGCCAGTTCATAATTAACCCTTAGCCAATATGTATACAGGAACTCCTATGCATGCTCAGAGCTACTTTATAGGGAATTGCTAGAAAATCTCATTCATCTGCTAGTCCAATGAATCAAGAACTTCCACTCTGTATGCACTGCTCAGAGCTACTCCATAGGGAATTGCTAGAAAATATCATTCATATTCTAGTTCGATGAATTAAGAACTTCCACTCTGATAACATTCAGGTTGCTAAATGCACTAGGAAGCTAACAAAATGATTTCTCACAGAGCCACTTGTTGCATGAGACTTAAGATAGATGGTGCTACTTTTCTCAAGCATAGTTTGTTTGCATGACTAAAAGGGCATTGTACACATACAGTTAGAAAGTAGCTGGAGGATCAAATACTGCTAAAGCAAGTGCCTGCTCCTACCGCTGATGCGATGCAGGATCTGCTACCACCTCTTCAGACCACATGGCAATACAGCCTTGCTGTCAGCTCACAAACTCAGGTGTGTGACTATGGTCCGAGAGCCCTTTGCGAGCAGCTCTGGTTCCCTTGATGCGGGTCGAGCCCCCTTCCGAGTGGGCCAGGCTGAAGCATTAAGATAGTGCCTCCCAATTATATAGCACCTTACCTTATGGCTCTGCATCCAGAGGCACACGATCAGTTTGGGCTCCTACATTTCGATGAGCTTACCCAGATGCTACATCCCTCCATAGGTTTAAACCTCCAGTGACCCAATGTCACTCGATCAGCCACAGCTACTACCGGGAATCCCCCGCAATGTACAACCCCAGGCCATGAGGCCTGAGCTCCGGACCATAACTCTATGGACACAGGTGCCATCTTGGAATGGTGACTAGCTCACAGAATGCCAGGAACCTCACGCATGCACTCACAATCCCTGTCAGTGCATGTGCAATGCAAGAACACACCTGCAGTCCATAACAAAAGCTGTTTTATGAAAATAAAGGTGCTAGATCTAACCACCAGTGCCCAATATAGCAATCATTACAGTATTTATGGCCAATTACCCTGCCTCCCCTGTAGGCACAGAGGCAGGAAGAACACAGGCAGTAACAGACAGCCTGACAAAGTAGAAAGGTACACTATGCATAGCACCCCCCCCAACATGCTGCATTCTCAGTATCAAGCACATTCAAAGAGATTCAGAGGCCAACAATATCAGTCTATAAACTAATAAATATAAATAAAGCAACTAAATAAAGTAGTTATCAGCTAATCTCCCTGCTCCAACACCTGTACCCCTTACATATCTCCACAGAGAAAGAAAATGGGCAAGACAAAGAAGTGCCACTCTTGCCACATCGCATTACTGGCCAACCAACCAGGACCCCAATGTCCCACCTGCTCGCAGTCCAATCCAGGAGACACAAGTGATCCAGAAAGAGATGGAACAGGAGCCAGGGTCACAGGCACATCAACAAATGAACTCCCCTCCATAGCAGAGCAATTCTTCAAAAACTCAGCAAACAGTGATGGTGAAAATATTGGGAAAGAATTGAAGAACTAGCTCAAAACTATTAAAGAGACACACACAATCCAGACACAACAAACAGCAAAAGCAATCAAGGCCCAGGGAGCCCTTCTGACAGAGTAGAACCTGACAAAATAGATGATGGGGAACCAGATGAGGAGGAAACTCAGGGGGAAGCAAGGATGACCTCATCCTCACAAAAAAGCTCACCCCTATTGAGGCTGTCCCAGAACTCATAAGGGCAATCAAAGAAACTAGAGGGTTCAAAGTCCCCGAGACCCCCACAACCAAAACTAAATCCTCTTATCAGGGCAAAACAAGAGGAACGAGAACTTTCCGACTTGTGAGGCTCTAACAGAGGTTATCGACAGAGAATGGCAGTCAGCCGACCTATGCAGAATTGCAGAGAAATGCACGTTCGAAAGATTTTACCCAGTTCAGGAAGATGTAAACAAGGCATGGTGTATCCCACCTACTGTCGACCACCAGGTCACTGGTTTATGCAAAAAGACAGTTCTCCCCTCGGAGACCGCAACACCACTCCACTATCCAACTGTCAAAAAGATGGATGAGCTCCTGAAAAGAGGATGTGAAATGACAGGTATGGCATGTAGGGCCAACACAGCAGCAACCTATACATCATGGGCACTGTCACCTGGCTAGAGGAATTAGCGTCATCCCTGGACCCTAACTCCAAACAGGCAGATCTAGCCAAATATGCAATCCAGGCAGCCAAATACACTACTGATGCATCCATCAACACTCTAAAAATGTCAGCCAGACTGGCAGTCTTAACTAATAGAACATGTCACCACATATGGCTAAAAATTTGGAACGCAGACACAGAATCCAAATCTAAGTTAGGAAAATTATCATTCAAGGGCAAACTACTATTCAGAGAGGGCTTGGAAAGGTATGTAAAACAAAAGGGCAACATGAAGAGTCTGGACAACGACAAGTCAACAAGAAATGCTTACTTCCCGGCAGTTCTGGGCAGATTTCATCCATTCCAGGGCAGACAGGACAGGAGGCAAATGTCAAGTTATTCACAAGGAAGATCATTCTCATTCAAACCCTCCTACTTCAGCAACAATTCCTGAGACAGAGCCAGAGGTCAAGCCCAATGAGGAAGGTACAACCCCACCTTCAGAAGGGCGAGATCCAACACCAATTGACCAACACACAACACGCCCCTTGGAACTGCACCTCCCACCGGTAGGCGCAAGACTCACTCAATTCTCAAGCACATGGCGGCAGTCAACTTCAGACAAATGGGTCTTAGAAGTAGTCTCTCAGGGATACTCTATTGAGTTCACACAGAAGCCCACTGCAAACAAGTTAGTGATCTCCCCAGTATCCCGGCATCACCACAAGATGCAGGTAGTGAAAATGATGATACAAACTCTCCTAGCCAACAAGGTGATAGAAAAAGTATCATGGGACCAAACAGACCAAGGTATATATTCCATATTTTTCCTCATACCCAAGAAAATAGAGAATATGAAACAAGTGCTAGACCTAAAATTTTTCAGCCAATTCATACAGTACAAAAGGTTCAAGACGGAAACACAACAGATGACCCTACATGCAACAAGACAGATTACCTCACATCCATCGATATGAAGGATGCATACCTCCATATTCCAATACTCCCAGCCCACTACAAATTCCTCAGGTTCAAAATCCTAGGACAACACGGCCAATACCAGACTTTGTCATTCGGCCTAGCATCAGCCCCGTGAGTGTTCATCAAAGTGTCCATCACCCATGCTGCAGCACTGAGGCAACAGGGAATCCACATCATTCCCTATCTGGACGACTAGCTAATCAGAGCCAGAGATCCCAGCACATCTCAACAGCACACACAAACAGTGGTGCACACACTGCAGTTCCATGGATGGGTCCTCAACTGGGACAAAAGCAGTCTGAACCTGAGTCAAACTATAGAGCACCTAGGGGCAACCATAGATACGGAGGTGGGGAAAGCGAAACCATCACAAAAGAGAACAGAAAAAGTGCTGACACAAGTGCAGGCACTAAGGGACAAGCAGAATCCGATGCTGCATGCCATCCTCCAAACACTGGGTTCCATGGCATCTTGCATCAGCCTCATCCCATGGGCTCTGTAGAACATGCGCACTCGCAATACAAGAAGGTCACAGATTACATCATAACCTATCCAAAACATTACAACAGTGCAAAGATGTCCCTAAAATGGTGGTCCAACATACACAATGTCACCATAGGGACAGACCTGAGGATGCAACACGATGTAGTCATAGAAACAGATGCAAGCCTAAAAGGCTGGGGGGCAACTCTCAACCTGATGTCAGCACAAGGAAAATGGTTGCGGATAGTGTTACGCATGCAGATAAACATACTGGAAATGAGGGCAGTTTACCATGCACTACACCACTTCCAAGCTAACATACAGCACAAGAGAGTAATGATCAGGTCGGACAACAGGGCAACGGTGGCATACATATCCAATCAGGGCAGAATAAGAAGTCCACACCTGCTATGAGAAGCAAAAAGAGTACTGGACTAGGCTCAAGAACATCTCAGACCAATCACCGCAGTCCACCTAGCAGGAATGCTGAACATAAAAGCAGACTGGCTCAGCAGACAAGATATAGCCCCCGGGAAATGGTCCCTACACCCGCACATATTACAGCAGATAGACAACACATGGGGACCACTTGAAATAGATCTAATGGCAACAGCCAAGAACAAAAAACTGCTGACATACTACTCCAGATACAGAGAGTCAGGAGCATGAGGAATAATCGCACTAACACAAACATGGACATTCAAAAAACCATATGTCTTCCCGCCAATTCCACTAATTCAGCAAGTACTAAACAAAATCCAACAGTCAGAAGCCACAGTAGTGATAATCACACCACTATGGCCCAGGAGACACTGGTTCGCCACACTAGTATCGATGTCAACAACAACACCATGGACATTGCCACTACGAGAGGACCTCCTGACACAAGGTCCAGTCATTCACCAGAACTTAAAGACACTCCATCTCACGGCCTGGTTACTGAAAGGCAGAGACTGCTAAACAAGGGTTACAGTCAAACAGCCGACACCATGCTCCAATCCAGGTGCATATCCACCAACAAGACATACAAGAGACATTGGAGCATATTCGAAAAATGGTGCGACACAAATAACGTTCAAACACAATCGATCAACATCCCAAACATACTGGCATTCCTACAACAAGGAGTACACAAGGGCCTATCAACCTCTTCCCTTAGAATACAAGCAGTGATCATAGGAGCAGGTACAGGCCTCATTGAAGGGTATACACCAGGATTACACCCCGATATACTCAGATTCCTGAAAGCAGTAGATAACATGCATCCCAGACAAAGGCAAACAGTGGCACCTGGGACCTCAATGCAGTCATCCAAGCACTGGCCAATCCACCCTTCGAACCAATGGCCACAACGGACCTAAAATGGGTCTCATTCAAAACAATATCCCTGTTGGCCATCTGCTCCACCAAGAGAGTGGGGGAAATGAGGGTACTATCCTGCAAACCTCCCTTTCTAATTACACACAACGACGGCATCACCCTACGCATAAATGCCTCTCATACCAAAAATCCACTCCCGCTTCCACACCAAAAAAAAAAAACAGTGGAACTTCTGGCTTGGCCTGATCAGGAAGGAAAATAGCACTGGGACGTGAAGAGTACTGTTGACATACCTCGACAGAACAAGATACTTTCGACAATCAGACGAGTTATTTGTGGTTTACAGAGGACCCAGGAAAGGACAAACTGCAGCCATGTCAACCTTAGCCAGCTGGATAAAACAAACCATTGCAGAAGCCTACAAAACACTGGACATTCCTTTGCCCCAAAGCATCAAGGCACACTCGACCAGGGCTGTGGCAATCTCATGGGCAGAACGAAATGAAGCCTCCATTCAGGACATTTGTGCTGCGGCCACATGGTAGTCAGTTCACACCTTCACCAGACACTATAAAGAAGATGTAGAAAACACTGATAGAGCAAACTTTGCAAGAAGGATACTACTCAGTGCCACTAATACTTAGCTGCACAGTCATCCGACCCACCCCATACTGACATATTTTGAGATCACTGCTTCTTACTACCCAGAGGTAATGGACAGGGGGATGCTGTGAGGTGATGCAATATGCAGTGCTAGTTTACTCACCTGGTAAAGGTGATTGCATGAGCATCACCTTACAGCATCCCTGTTCCCAACCAGGTACACTCAAATGACAGCCCAGCTAACCACGTACCAAGAAGGGACCGCTATATGTCATCCCAAAATGTATCAGCCAACCAGATTGCCGTATGGGCTGGATGTGACTAGAATGTAAATAATAGGAAATAAAGAACACATCAACTGATAACTCATCATACCTACTGCCTACTTATTTAGCATTTACCATAACTTATCTAGATAATATATATGCACTCATACCGCTATACATGTACTATTACAACCTCTTACCACAGCATAACAACAGAAGACTCAGCTTTGGAAAAATAATCAAACTGGAGAACTGTGGTAAGGGCTGGGACCAAGGCAGATAAGATTTTGAATCTGGTCACATACAACATACAAAATTTGCCACCAGATAAAGGCCTAGAGGTCTATCAAGTCTGCTTGAATGTGCAGCTAGCACCCCTTATTCTGCAGCTGCCCCTCCTTTCCACTCTTCCCCTTCATTGACCTTCCCCCTTGTCCTGTCCCATCCCCTTTTGAAGCAGTCCACTGTTCTACTGGATACCACTTCTGCAGGTAACTCATTCCACCCAGCCACCACCCTCTCTGTAAAAAAGTGTCTCCTTATCTCCCTCCCGAACCTTCCTCCCTCCAGTCTCATATCATGGCCACTGGTGTCCTTCCCCTCCCTTACTTTGAACAGCCCCTCTGTACCAGTCTTGTTTATTCCTTTCATGTACTTAAAGGTTTCCAGGGTTTTATTTAACTCCAAAAATTGATTAGCGTTTTGTTCATAAAAGTGCTGAAACATTGTGAAAATGCATAGCACTTGCCTCACTGTGTTTAACAAACATAACACTTCTAGAAAACCTATATAAATACTTTCTGTACAGTTAGAATTGTCCCAAGAAAAAAAACTGCTAATCAATTATTTAAAACCCTGGGTTTCAGTCATGTCCCTCCTGTCCCTCCTCTCCTCCAGTGAGTATATGTTCAACTCCCTCAACCTCCTCTCATATGATAAGTCCCCCAGCCCCTTGAACATCTTTGTCACCCTGCGCTGCACCCCCTTCAGTGACTTAATGTCCCTCTTCAGATACGGGTGCCAGTACTGCATGCAGTACTCCAGGTGCAGTCTAACTAATGACCTATACAGTGGCAGAATCACCTCCTTCCTCCTAGAGGATATACCCCTTGCAATACAACCCAGCATTTTGTTGTCCTTTGCAGCTACCTTCCTACATTGTGCCAAGTTGTTCATTGACCCTGTAATGAGCACTCCCAGATCCTTCTTCTCTGTCTGGGCTAGCTCACTCCTCCCAGCTGGTAACTCCTCCTTGGGTTCTTCATCCCAAAATTCAGCACCTTGCACTTTTTGGCATTGAACCCCAGTTGCCAGGTGTCTCACCAGGTTTCAAGCTTTTCCAGATCATTCTGCAACCCCTACCATCCCCCTAGGTTATCCACTACCACTCCTGCCTTGATATCATCAGCAAAGAGACTGATCTTGCTCTTGATGTCCCATGATATGTCTACAATGAATATCACAAACAACACTGGTCCCAACACCGAGCTCTGTGGAACACCACTCGTCACTACCCTTGGGTGTGAGAGCTCCCCACCCACCACCACCCTCTGTTGCCTTCCCTAAAGCCAGTTTCCTACCCATCTCACCAGCTTTGCACCTGCCCCTGTGCCTACTAACTTACTTCCCAGCCTTCCATGCGGCACTGAGTGAAATGTCTTACTGAAGTCCAGATACAGGACATCCACTGCATGGTCCCTGTCCAGTTGCCTAGTTACCCAGTCATAGAACTCCACCAGGTTGGTTTGGCAGGATATGCCCCATATGAAGCCAGCTGTCTGCTGTCCTGTAGTCCTTTGGCCTCTAGGAAGGCCACCAGCCTCTCCTTCAGGATAGTCTCCATTATCTTACCCATGATGGATGTGAGGCTCACTGGTCTGTAATTTCCCGGTTCATCCTTGGGCCCACTCTTGTGGAGGGACACCACATGAGCCATCCTGCAATCCTGAGATACACACTCAAATGTAGTGAGGCATTAAATAGGTCTGCCAAAGGTCTTGCAAGGACCTCTGCCGGCTCCTTCAGTACCCTGGGGTGGATGTTATCTGGGCCTGGTGCCTTGTCCACCGTCAGTGCCTTCAAACCCTTCCAAACTGTGCCCTGCATGATTTCCCCATCTGTCATCCCTCCCCCACATTTCTGCCATTTCACCCCCTTGGGTGTCACCCCCCACTTCTCTTTAGTAAATACTGAGCAGAAGTACTCATTTAGTGCTTCTGCCTTATTGCACCCTGCTTCCACCCAACCCTCCTCCTTCCTAATCCTTTCTATGTGGTTCTTACAGCTCCTTTTCTCCTTGATGTACCTAAAGAAGTCCTTCCCCTCTTCTTAATGCCTTGTGCCAGCCTGAGTTCCATAGATGCTTTGGCTCCCCTTACTGCCCTTGCCACCTCCTTCAATTCTGTCAAGTACTCCTCCCTGTCCTCCCCCTCCCTGTTTTCTTGTACTTCCTAAAGGCAGCTCTTTTCCTCCTTACCTTTTCCATGACCTCCTTGCTCAACCAGCTTGGTTTCTTAGCCATAGCCTTCTTGCTCTGGGCCTTGCAGCAGGTTTTGGTTGCCTCCACTATCCCTAGCTTTATGAGCTCCCACCTCTGGTTAGTGTCCATATTATATTGAATTCTGGCCAGGTACCCTTTTACCACTTCCCCCATCCCCCCAAAGTCGGCCATCCTGAAGTCCAGCACTCTCGTGCCAGATTCCACTCCTTCCTTGTCTATATCCAGTGTGAGCCATACTGAGTGGTGGTCACTCCCTGACAGCGGTTCCTCCATCATAAGTTCTCTCACAAAGTCCCCATTTGCCAGCACAAGGTCAAGGGCATTCCCTAACTTGGTTGGTTCACTGACCATTTGCAGCAGGAAGCTGACCTGGAAGGCATCCAGCAGTACCTGCTCCCTTCTGTTCCTGATTGTTGGGGTACTCCAGTCCACTCCAGGCATGTTGAAGTCCCCCACAGTCACCACACTACCCTTCTTACAGGTCCTCCTGATCTGTCCTGCTAGTTCCCTGTTTAACTCCTCCGTCTGAGATGGTGGCCTGTACACCACTCCCATTCCAAGAATCCTATTCTTGGAATCCTGGATTTGCATCCAAAATGACTCTGTACTACCCTCCTCCCCTTCCTCCCTTACACACTTCAGTCCTTCCTTCACATATAGTGCCACACCCCCTCCTTTCCCAATCACCCTGTCCCTGCCAAATAACCTGTACCCTGGTACAGACAGGTTCCACTCATTGTATTGGGTGGCCCATGTTTCTGTGATGGCTGCAATGTCCACCTCTCCCTCTGCCGTGAGTACTTGTAACTCTGCAGTTTTCCTCCAAAGGCTCCTAGCATTAACGGTAACCACCTTCCACCCATCCCCCCTCCCATCCTACCCTCTTATTAGCATCACCAATAGTACTTGCCATTTGTCCTTTGTCAATGTTATGGGGGGAAGCTCATATGGTTTCCCAACCTGTGGTCTCTGCATATCTCTTGCTCAATTGCCACCCCCCACTCCTAGTTTAAATTCCCAACTTCCTGTATGTACTCCTCCATCCTCCGTTTCAACACTTTCTTTCCCTCCTCTCTCAAGTGTAGTCTGTCCTTGGCATAGAGACTACTGTCCTCCTAGTTCCTCCCTACCCCCCCCAACAGCCCATATCCTTTAGCACACCAACAGGTTCTTAGCCATCCGTTAAATTCCTCTATTCTCAGCTTTCTTGTTGTGCTTGCCTTGGGCACTGGAAGTATCTCTGAAAAAGTTACTGATCTTCCTACACCCTCACATAATTTTGCTAGTTCCCCAAACTTCCTCTGGACTATATCTACTGTCTTGTAAGCCAGGTCATTTGTCCCAAGATGTATAATTAAATGAGGCTTGACCCTACCCCTTCTAGCATATTTCAGAACAGATTGTCCCACCCTTTCTGCTGTCATTCCTGGCATGGCCTCCACCCAAATATGACTATGCCTCTCCCCCTTGCTACCCCACCTGACTCCTCTTAGTATTGAGTCCCCCAGCACTACGATTCCACCACTCTTACTCCCTGCTTGCTTCTACTCATCTCCCTCTCATTGTCAGCTCCTCTTTTTCCTCCTGCACATTATTTCCCCCTTTTGCCCCTGTTGCAATTCTCCTAGCAGAACTTCCCCCCGCAGCAGTTTGGTCCAGGCATTTATCAATTATTCCTCTAATTTCATCATTTCCCTCCTCCACCTTCTTCCTCTCTAGCAGTGCAAAACTATTTTCTAAAGACCCTTCACAAATGCCTGCTCCCTCTCTCTGCATAGTAACCTGTTCTCTCCTTCCCACTCCATGACTTTTGCCACTTCTTTGCCTCCCCTCACAAGTCCCTATCTCATCCTTCCATTTGTCTTTTGTCTCCTGACCTGGTTTCCCCAGCAATCGTTCTTCCTGGCCTGGGCCCCTTTGTCTCTGCTTCCCTTCTTCTGACCCTCTCCTCACCACTGTTGGCTTAAATTACCCTCCCTCATCTCCCCTTCTTCCTCCTTCCAGTATTGGGCTAAACCCTTCCCCAATCTGCCTTGCCTGTCTTAGTTCCTCCTGCAGACCCTCGATCTCCTTTCTAAGTTTCTCTATGTGGTTGCACACTAAACATCCTCCCACACTCCAGGCAATTTTTAGAAAGATTGGTGCAACGCAGTTGTTGCAACCTACTACCCTACCCATTGCTGTCATTGCCCACCAGCGACCTCCCCACCCTTCCAGATGCAGGATACCAAACACTCCCCAAGTCTTCCCTCTTCCTACTCAATCAGTGCAAAACATTCTTTTCTTTATTTCCTTTACCCCCTTTGTTGTACACATTTAGATAGATTGAGCAACTGCTTTTTATATTTCTATCCTTCGTATCCACACTCAAAAAGAGACTTTAAGTAGCTATTGCACAACCTTCTTCAAACTCCTACTTCTCCTTTCCCCAATGCAACAGCAATGCAAAGAAGTAACAATGAATGCTCCTTGATTTGCAGTTACTTTCCTTCCACTGAGATAGCAGTCACCTCTCCACTTGCTGCTGTTCCTTTCCTGGATGTCTGCTTCTGCTATGACAGGTGCATATCCTTTGCCCATCTGAGGAAATGATGTCAGAACTCCTGGTATAAAGTAAATAATGGATCTGGGGTGAGGGGTTGGAGGTGGGACCAGCCCAAGTCTTCCAGAAACAATCAGGTAGCTGAGGCCCCTGGTCAGACCATTAGCACTCTTCCCCCACTCTGCACTAAACTTTGCAGCTAGTGAAGCCAGAAAAAAATGAATCACAATTCTACTCAAAGCCCCAAAAATAGGTTTGCTACCCAAAGAAATAGGATTACAATTCAAACAGCCTTACCAACAACACATCACAATAGGCTTGAAATTAGAAGATATAGGTCTCCAATTCAAAGAAACAGGCCCAGTTAAATCACATCAAATAGGTTTTAAATCAGAAGAAATATGCCTCTACAAATGCAGCCTGCTACACAGTGAAACATCAAACAAATTAGCCCACTTATAGCTACCAAAACAGGTTTTAACATTCCAGCAGCCCCACACAATACCCTGCTAGCTCTTAGAAGTAGTAAGAAAGAAGATAAATAACCTTCTGCCAAGTAGAATCCACAAGAAACAATGTAAAAACAACAAGAAGAAGCTGCTGAACTGTAATAGACCTGATCCTGTTCCACTCCTAGTTCCATGTGCATTTGCAGCCTATGAGATGGATGTAACCCACAAGTGATGGACAGTGGGATGCTGTAAGGTAATGCTTATGCAATCACCTTTACCAGGTAAGTAAACTACCATTCTGTGGGGTCATAAAACACTGCCTGCTGCATAATTGTTAATTTACAACAGAAGTGATATATAACAACTAACTGATGTGATGCAGAAAACACAGACAAAGACCTGGGTCAGCACCATACTAAAAGGAATGCTCCTTTCATTATTTCACGCATGAAAAAAAGGTTGTACAGCAGACTCAAATACTGGAAATTATAGTATCATTCCAGTCAGGATGTAAGTAAAGGAAGTTGTGACATAGCATTAAAAAATATAGGTCAGAGTTCTCAACAGATTGTTGCACTGCTGCTTTACACTGAGATTCACCACGTTACATAGTTATGGTGTTGCAACTAACCTAATATTTGGGTGCCTTACTTCCATGGGAATCTTTCTTGCTCCACATAGTGCAATGCATTTATGTGAAAACCACCCATAATTTCATTACAGTGTGTCACATCACAGAGGAATTCCCATTCAGAAAAGCACCCACATTCTGCCACACTTTCTCAGCAATGTTAGGACGAGATGCCAGGGGGAGCACAGGTGCGTGCTTCACTATAGTGAATGCCCAGCAGCTATCCAAATGTTTCTTTATGTTATAAGGTTCACTTTGTGGCGAAATCTGTGCACATTTCCACTAACAAGGCTCTTCTTACTGGAAACATGCCCACACATTTCACCACAAACTAACCATTATAACATAAGAAAACATTCAGAAAGCTGCCGGACAATCGGACATTGACTATAATGGAGCATGCACCTGCGCTCTCCCTGGCATCACGTCCTAATGTTGCTGAGAAAGGGGGTAGAATTTGGGAGGCTTTTGTGAATGGGAATTTCTCTGTAACATAATACACTAATGAAATTACGGGAGGTTTTCACAGAAATGTATTGTACTATGTAAGGACATGTGGCGCAAGAAAGATTCCTCTGAAAGTAAGGCACCCATATATTGGGCGCAATGCTGTAAGTTGGTGAATCTCTTTCATGTCTATTTCACAAGAAAAATAGTTTTAGAGCCTCAATAATGTTTACTTTGTGTCGGTACTCATGAATCAGATTTTAAGTGTTTCACAAACAGCATGAAGAATGAGCATGTTGTGCTAAACTGCATGTGTGCAGTCACTGTTCTTTCCTGTGCGTGCATACATTGTCCAGTTTCATGCAGATATATGTATAGTAAGACTTGTTGCATTATCAAGAATAAAGATAACAAAGAATACCTGATGTATATTTTGTTGGTACCATCAGCACTAGCTGACTATGTGATCATGATATTTTTTTCAGAGGTATCGGGTCACTGTGCACCTCTGTCACTCACAGTGCACACATGACTTTGCGGAGATCATAGCACAAAAAAACACATGCTCTCCTAAATGTTGTGTGTGCAGTATAGTATATAATGTGACTAACATGCACTCTGGTCAGACACCTCTGAAAAAGTATCGTATCACTTAGTCCACTGATGATGATGGTGACAATAACATTTATTGTATTATGCTCACTATTCTTTATAGCATAGACACTGAAACAAGTCAGCAACAGCAGTATATGTTTGCAACATGTTGCACAATGTCTGATGTCACACACACGAAACACTGACTGCACACATGCAATTTTACACATCATACTTGCACTGCTCACAACAGCTTGTCCACAAGCACTCCAAAAAAAAAGTCAACATTACTGAGGCACTGCAACAATGGAAGGAAAAATGTATATTATTAAACAACTAAAAAAACCCACACAAAAATAGTACAGCACAATAGTGGGGAGGGGGGTGCAGAAAACAATCCCTTAATGGGGGATCCCATGGTGTTTGAGCAGCAGGTGCAGCATTGTGACCATTTGTAGCTGCTGATGATGGATTTGATCTACATGCTGCTGAACAGCACCTATCTTCTCATTGTTCTCTTCGAGGGCCGCCCTCACCAGAGCAATGTCGGCCTGTGTTGCAGGCACTGTGGCGGGGTCCACTGCAGGTGGAATTCCAGGTAGTGGTGGTGGTGGAGATGGTGGTGCTGGTGGCTGTGGTGGTGGTAGAGCAGCTGTTGCAGTTGCCCTCCTCCTGCTGCGGCAGCGAGGCACAACTTCACCCCCATGACCCTCAGCCACTGCCACAGAAGGGCCAGCAGGTGGATGCCTGGCCCCTTCGGTGGAAGCCTGCCACTTTGCCTTGTGGTGGTTTGTCATGTGTGTGCTCTGGCCACCGGTCCCCAAATGTGTCCCCCAAGGGCCATGGCACACCAGCACACCATACAGATGGCAAACCACAATTGTGCCGTCTCCCCCCACACAGTTAAAAAACTCCCACACTGGGAGCTGTGGGGGGGGGGACCAGATACAATCCTTTGGCTACCTGTATTTTCCTGGGGCTCCACCTGTGGCTGTAGAGGTGGTGGATGGAGCTGCTGGTGGTGGTGGTGGTAGTAGTGGTGGAGTAGGTGGATGCACAGTAGTCACCGGTGGCACTGGTGCTTCTGCTGCTGCTGCTTCCACGGGGTGGGGGGGGGAAGCAACACCCAAGAGCTGGGATTGGTCCAATAACACCCGACCACACCCACGTGTGTGCACTTCTCTCCTCTGCCCACGCCCATGGACCAGAGACTCTCCTTGTCCAGGGTCCATCGCACACAAGTCCCTGACTATCAATGAGTCCTGAGTCAACCCTAGCCTTCACCTGCACTCAGTCTCACACTCTCAGACACACACACACACACACACACACTCACACACAGTCACACACAGTCACACACAGTCACACACAGTCACACACACACAGTCACACACAGTCACACAAAACAAAACTTACAAAAAAAAAAACTAAATGAAGATGTAGCTTTTAAAAAAATCTGTTTTTTTCGGCACAAAATCACTGAGACACAAACTGCTCTCCTCTCTCACCAAAAAAGCCTTCTCCCTCTACAACTGCAAAGGAGAATGTGAAAGTAACTGCTTCTCTGACTCACTTCCTTCCTGCCTGGCTAAAGCAGATGACTTACAGTACTGTAAGCCATGTGATGTGTGGGGGCTGCCTATTTTGTTGTCACTTTGCTTACTTCGCATTAAGGCAGAATGACAATGCAAAGTCATAATGAGAAGGTGAACTGAGCACTTTATGGTGCCCACATTGCATTGTGCTCCACCAATGCAAAGTGGCCACTTTGGCAGTGGATTTAAAATTTGCTGCATCTCTAGTAGGGTACTACCCACTCCAAACTTGTATTAGTGCTTCACTGGGTACCCAACCTTGGAAATGGTGTCGGCCCAATAATTTGCCCATGATTTGCCACTGTTGATGTACTTAAAGGGGAATAATCAGCAAAAAGGGACCCACTCTCAAGTGTTGTACTGGTCCTAATGTGTACTTTGTGTACATAAGCATTTTGGTTTACTTACTGTTTACTGTAGTATAGTAGATTGTATCAGACTAATTTTACTTACTTCTAGACTTACATCTTTTGTAACTACAAATCCCAGAATCCCCTGCAGCTGACACCAGAGCAGTAGTACAGCGGTGGAACATTCAATAGCCCACAGTGAATGTTAGAGCTTTTATAATCTCCGCTCAGATGTTTTCCAATTCTGCTTTTCTTCTGCGGGCTAAGCACAATCCTTTGTGTCTGTGCTTAGCCCTGGCAGGAAAGTGGAACCATCAAACAAAAGATCAGAGTTCATATAAACTGTGACATGCACTACAGGCCATTGAATCTCCCACTGCTGCAGTACAGCTCTGATGAAAGCTGCAGGGGATTCTAAGATTTGTAGTTACAGAAGATGTAAGCCTAGAAGTAAGTAAAATTAGTCTGATAAAATCTACTATACTACAGTTAACAGTAAGTAAACCAATATGTTTTTACACAAAGTGCACATCTGGATCAGCCCCACACCTGAGTCTGGGGTCCTTAGTGCCGACTGTTCCCCTTTAAAATAAAATGTAAACAGTGCTTTGTGTGACAGAAACCCCAAATCCAAAGGCCATTTACATGAAAAAACATTCATTTGGGGTATGGGTATTCCTGGTAAGATGGCCAAATCAAATGAATGCTTTCCCAACATTTTGCTTGTTTTCTTGCAAGTAGCAAGAACTAACCTTAGGTTTACTCATGGTTTTGAAACAGGGGATCTCCATCACTGTGCAGAGGACTGATGTCACAGCTTACAGCAATTCTGTGGCAGCTGATGTCCAGTTGTTCTGATGCCTCCTTCCACTTCCCACCTCATCTAGGATAGTATTGTGCAGTGAAGCATTTGGCTGTCTATCAGTCATCCAGGTCACTGTGAATATGCACCACCCTTTACATCATGGCATCAAGTCTTGTAGATAACCAGTACCGTACTATGGTATGGGCGGGGCAGATCCTGTAGCAACTGGGGTGTGGCTCAGCATGGTCTCGCTCTCTCTTTCAGTGATAATTTCTAGCGTCATGGTTGTTTGATGCTCAACATGCAAATGCTTATCTTCAGTAACCTGGGACTCTGCTTTTCACTTCCTGCTCATCCTTAGCAGATAGACATGTGGGGGGGGAATACTACAAGTCTCGATGGCTGAGATGGACCTGGGGGTGGTGGTGGATGTCAAGATGAACAACTCTGGAGACTTGTAGGAGGGCAGCAGCCAAGGCCAACAGGATGCTGGGATGCATCGCTAGGGGGATCACCTCCAGAAGGAGGGAAGTGATACTCCCTCTGTATAACTGCTTGGTGAGGCCGCACTTTGAGTACTGCGTGCAGTTTTGGAGGCCACACTTAAAGAGGGACATTAACCTCCTGGAGAGGGTCCAGAGGAGGGCAACCAAAATGATTTGGGGCTTGGGGGACAGGACCTATGAGGAGAGGCTCGAAGAGCTAAATATGTACACATTGGAAGAGAGAAGGGACCGGGGGGACATGATAGAGGTCTTCAGGTACATGAAGAGGGTAAATAGGGGAGGAACAGTCAGGGTGCTTCGAAGGAAGGAGGAGGGGGCCACTAGAGGGCATGGGTGGAAACTGGAGGAGGGAAGATTCAGGGGAGAAAGGAGGAGGTGCTACTTCACTGAGAGGGTGGTGGAGCCATGGAATGCACTGCCTAGGGGGCTGGTGGAGGCAGAGACAGTGGAGGGGTTCAAGAGGGGGTGGGACAGGTACAGGGGAAGGGTTCTGGAAGCAAAATCCAATGCAGCAAGAACATCCGGAACTGGGAAGGGAGAAGCCAGAGAAGGTGAGGGGGACAGCAAGGTCAGCACCCAGGGTGGGGGCTGACCAAACGAGCAGACACGAAAGACCGTTAGGCCTATTCTGCTGGCATTTTAGTATGTTAGTATGACATGCAGTCTGTCTCTGCAGCTCAGCTCCCAGCAAGTTATAACAGTCATGCTAATGAGAGGTCTCATGCAGCTCTACCTTAGATTCTGAACAGCAACTCTAATTGGTTGACTGAGCTATCAGTCACAGCAAGCAATCCTGGGAGTCTGTCACTCAACAGGCAGTTGGTGGGTGGAACGGTGTCTACATTGATGAGGTCCTGCTCAAGTCCAGAAGACCTTGTGGTTCTGTACTCAAGCAGATTCATCTGACTGGGTGACCAGTGACTTTTGGAACCCATCCCCTTGGCATTAAGGGCAGACATGACGAAATGCCTGCCACATCATAGTTCAAAAGCAGTTACCTACAAAACACCTGGTTGACAAACCTTACAGCTCAAGCATGAATCCATACTATGAATCAGTCCTGCGTATTTGCAAGCACATGTCCAGTTTGTTCATTATCATGATTAGGTGATTCCTGGTCCTGATAGAAGCATTGCAAGGTTGGTCCCAGAGCAGAAGCCTTTCATGTGCAAGCAACAAGGAGGTCTTGAAGGTATAGTAGCCCCATAAGAATTACACAGTGTTCAGTACAAAGACAGATCTGAAGGTTAATTATTACAAATTTTGCTGGGAACTGTTTACAGCTGAAGTGAGTATCTCCTTCAATATTAAACCAATATTTGTACCTGTCTGTCATTCCCAAGGGATGGGTACTAATATATTTTTTCATGGAAGACGCTCATGACAGAAAATATAAGAAAAAAAAGATAAAATTATTGCTCACTGGTATATAATTTTCAGGCAAGGAAAAGACTGAAATGCATTTTTGTGGAAATGTCAGTTTCCTTGGAGCGGTTTCAGAGTACCTGTAATTTTCTCCTTTTTACAGAAACAATGCGCACTGCCTTGAAAAGTGATATAAACATCACACTTCCATTTGAGAACAATGGATGCATTTTTTATTTCCACAGTGTGGAAAGGCAAGGTTTTGAGGCTAAAAACTGCATCATACTATGAAGCATTGTGTTTGCAGGCATGTAGGTTCTCAGCAGCACATTTTTTTTTATTGGTTTATTTCTTTATTGTTATAAATCTTTCCTTTGGCATTATCCATCTTCTCGATTTACAGTACTCTTTTCTTGCTGTATATTATGTTCATTTTTATTTTTCAGAGAAAGGAAAATGAAAACAGTTTTTGTCTTTGTCACAATTTCCTGTCCCTTCATATCCTTCCTGTATCTTCTTTGCTAAAAAAAACATCAGACAACATGAAAGCTTCATACATTAGAAAGAAACCAGCAGCAGCACAAGCATGTAGTAAATAGCTGTTTGCCATACTGATAGGCAGGAGATATGATATGTAGGGGACCCATGTTCAAGCACCACTGGCAATAACTTGAGGAACAGATGTTTCCCTCAAAGAAGACTGCAGTTTTTTTTTTTTTTGTTTTGTTTTTTTTGTTTTTTTTTTTAACAGTCAAGTATTGTATGTTCAAAAGCCTGCAACTTGTCAAATAGCTTTTTTGACAGGTATGCTATTTTTGCTAACATTCTACATTTTTTAATATTATTCTTATGGATTTTTCTTCCCTAAATAAGTTTCCAAACTGAAATAGCCTGTCTTGCTCTGCTGTGCTCAGTCAAGTCAGACTAGGGTTGGCCAGCATGCTGCTTTCTACAAATCTTAACTCCTGATGAGAAGTAATTCCTGTTGATAAAAGATACAGCAATGTCGAAGGGTAAGTATACGCTTGTCTACAGCACATCATATTCCCTACCTACCACTGCAGTGGAAGCTTGGTTCACCAAATACAAGCACCTAATGAACTATAAAAAAATCTAAATCAATGTTATTTGTGAACCCCCACAACAAGTATAAAGGCTTTTATCTGGCAATCCACAGTAATCTTCTTACCCCAATAGAACAAGTTCAAACTTTCAAATATTGTGGCATTACCCTGGACAGCTCTTTTTCATTTGCTCAGCATTCATAACAAATTGTAAAGGTAAAGGTAGTTAACCCCTAGAATTGGCCTACTATACAAGAACTGACATTGTCTGTCCCAAGATGCCCTGTCTCTCGCCATAAAAAGCTCAATACTGTCCATCATAGATCATGGTTTAGTGGTTAATGGTGTTGCCCCAGACTCCACCTCAAAAGGATTTATGTTGCCCTAAATGAATCCTGCCAACTGCTCCTTGGTGAGATCCACCTAACCCACACCTGTGACTTCTATGTGCAAACTGACTAAACCTTCAAGGCAGAGTACAATACCAAGTGTGTCTACTTGGTGGGGGGGGGGACCTGTCTAGGACTATCCCCCAGTCATCCAGAAGCTCCTCATTATGGCCCCCAACCCCCACTACACATGAAGCAATACCAGGCAAGCTCTTGTTGTCCCTTTCTTACGCACCTTGCACATGCAAAGAACATGCATGTACTGTGCTCCTTTTTGGCTTAATGAACTCCCCCCCAGACATAACCAATGAGCCCAAGCTGGGGTCATTTAAAAGAAAACTCCAGCAACATCTCACAAATCGGAGCAGCTGTGATTGCTGGCCAACCCGAGCAGCTGTGACTGCTCACCCGGTTTCCTTTTTTTCCTTACTCTCCTCCCACCCTCTCCCCCCGTGAGCCCTGATTTATCCCCTACCTAATCTTCTCCTTGTACACATCTTCATATTTACTCCTTGATGCACTTATTTCCATCTCTACATCTTTCCTCCCTCCCTGTCCCTTCAAATACATTGACAATGAAATGTTATTTCTGCTTAATAGCTCAAGTATTGCAGCCCTAGTCTCACAATGTATGCAACCCTATATTCACCTGTATTATTAACTATTTAAGATTTCCACTACACTTATATTTTTGTATGGTCTCATTTTTCGAAAATCATGTACTGTCATAAGTTTCTGATTGCAATGTCAGTAATTGTTATTTTCTACCAACTTGGAACCTTTGTAAATTAGCTTCCAGCTCAAAGGTCTATTCCTAGATCTCAATAAATAAATAAGTACATGATAAACCTAAGAAGCTACTGTACCATTGAGTAAATGTCTTAAGTAAGGGACAGACTAAGACACACTTTGGGCAGTTGTTAGGCATGAGGTACAGGCAAGTTCCATAATGACCAGAAAAGTGCCCCTACACCCTGTAATGTGTTGCCCCATTTATAATATGGGCTTTTAGTGTTAAAAAATACATAGTTCAGGTAAAGTGTGCAGTTGTCAGAGAATAATCATCAATTATGTGATGTGTTTTGACCAATGATGTCACCGGATTTGCTTGACGTATTTTAAAAGTTGCATTATAATATGAATAAGAGCCAGTTCCTTGGTGCTCAACAATGGACAATTGCCCAGGCATGCTGACCACAACAAACCCAGACAGTCAGAGATGGAGGCCAGCAGGCTAGAGGAGGGGGAATCCTACCTTTATGGTACTGTAAGCTGAAGACTGTATGGGTAGACTGAAGTTTGTAGTGTCTATATTTGGGGATGCTCCCTCTCAATGCTAGAGTCCCTGGGTAGGAGACAGTGGAGAGATATCTGAAATTGAAGATGATCACAACTGGAAGAAATAAATAGATAAATTCAAAAAAGAACATGGGGACAAAACATTCCAGACTCCTGACTGGCTAAAAGACAAGTACATGAGTGTTACTTAAGGGCCATTACTACACTCCTGTACTTGTTTAGCCTGTGTACCAGGTTTGGTACAATATCAGTACAGTACACCTCAACTGCAACAATGTTTTTCTCTTTTGTTCTACCTATTTTATTTGAATTCCCAGATTCTAATCATGTTTGCTATTTTCAGCTGTGGTTTCTAATCATGTAAATCATGTAGGTATGTATTTGAGGGCAGCTTCTATCAATTGACTGCTAAAAGGTGTACTGTATATAAATTTTAGTTACCTAGTGGGTTGCTTGGAATCTGCCAAATGAAATCTAACTAGTTGGTTTCCTACCCGATTTTCAGGTTTAGGATTTTCAGATGTGGTGTCCGAAAAATCCTAAATCCTATTCTGAATCCTGAAACTTTATCTTTATATAGGCATTTAGAATTCAAGATTTAAGATTTCAAATCAGAATCTCATTTTTAGGCCCTTTTAGAATTTGAAACAAAATTGGATTATGATTTGGAAGTTCCTAGAATCCTAAATCTGAAAATTGGACAGGACGCAGATGAGTCCCAGCATCCCTAGTACCTACTTCAGTTTTTTGTTGGATTTTGGTTTGATTGTGGCTCACAATGTTAAAACACAAAACTTCCAACCTGGAATACAAACTGACAGCAGTCAGAAGGGCAGAAAAAAAAAGGCAATTGACCAATTGCCCTGGAGCCTAAAATTTATGAAAAGCAGATCTGGGTCTAAAGAAAGAAAAAACCTAACTTGAAGAGATGCTAACTGAGGCTGGATCAAGTTCAAGCAACTGCATGGGCAGACAGTTGGATGGGGGTCTGAAGAAAGATAAAACCCAACTTGAAGAGATGCTAACTGAGGCTGGATCCAGCTGAAGCAACCACAAGGGTGGACAGTTGGATGGGGGATGAGTGCAAGGCATTGTTTTATACAGAGGAAACAGAGCTTTTGAATGGAGCACTCTCTATCGTGAGCATCACTTGAGGGCAACACAGAAAACAGTCACACTCAGGGTTACTTTGCTGATAGCAGATGCCACATTTATTGCCAGTGGGTCTGGGTTGATAGACTTCTGAAGCAGAATGTGACAATGTGGCAAAACCCTACTGTGGGACAAAACCTGCCACAGGACTTTATCCCCAAAATAACTAACTTTGTCTCTTTTTGGGCTAGGCAGTTGAACACACACACACATACACATACATACAGACACACACACACACACACACACTTAAAATTGCATGAATTTTAGCTTGCCCAGTGGGGCAGAGGGTTGAAGTGCTGGACGCCACACCTTGCACCACGCTGGCAACCCAGGTTCAGGATCAACCTCAGGTCACCAGGGTCTGGCCAGTGGGGAGGGCGAGAAGCCAGAATTGAACAGCTGCCAGGCAGCTCTTCTCTCTGGTGAGGGTCATTAGGTTTCCCCAACTCTTGACTGCCACTCAGTGGCAGCTAGGTGGCAATGCCAGGCTGGGGAAATCCTAGATGCTAGGCCAGGAGGGAGGAAGGGCCATCACTGGAGTCGAGGAGTGCATGTGCACCTCCACGTGCATGTGCGACTGTGTACCAGGGTCCCGGGAACAAGGGGAGAAAATATAAATACCATGTCTACCCTGTTGCTAGCAAGAAGGGAAGGGCAACTGGGGAGCACCAGACGTAGTAAAAAAAAAAAAAAAAAAAATTGCATGCATTTAGAATACGAATGAAACAGCTGTTTGGTCCAATATCCAGAATCAAATGGGGTCAGTCGAAAAATGCAGGCTGGTGCTCCAAGGCTTGAAAACCAATAAATAATGCACAGCACACAAGTAATGCCAAGCACAAAAATAAATCCAGGCCATACCAGTACAGCCTGAATTTGTTTCTGTATTCGGCATCACTTGTGTGTTGTGTGGGCCGATATGGCTGGAGATAAGACAACTGAGTGAAAAGGAGCCAAAAGTGTACCCATCTTCTCTATCAACCACAAGAAGCAGCCTGTTACAGTTTGTATAGCTGCTATAGCCAGTCTGAGAAACCCCTCTCCCTTACCTTGCTTTTAAGGATAAAAATTCCCAAGGATGTTGCAAACCTTCCAGATGTTGTAATTGTGATATCACTGAATGGGTGGATGATGAAGGAGTTCACCTTCATGTAGCTTGAGCTCGTGTGTGGTGGCGTGGTCATCATTTAATAAAGGAATGTGGTCTGAAACACCTTCAGGTGTCATCTCTCACTGCAGTGAAGCAAAGGGCCACTAAAAAGAATATGATCATTGCTTCCATACACGGAGCGTGTACTCAACTAAAGCTCAGCATGGCCTAAATAGTACTTCCCGAACACCATGAATAGTACACTTTCCAAATATTCAGATGGTCCTCATGAATAGTCCATAATTCAACCACTGTTTGGGATGGACAATTTGGCTATATTTTGAAGTATGGCAGAGCTTTTGTGGTCAATTTGAGGCTATTTCTGGAGCTCACAGGCAAGCACACCATATGACCTCCTCACTCTGACTTAACAGAGGACAGGATACAGTAATTTCTTATACCTCAGGTAATACACTGGATATATTCTTGCCTTACAAGGAAAGGGTCAGAGGTTTGATTCCCAGGGAGAACACATATTTTCCCCAGGTCACTCCTGAAACGAGCCTCAGCTCATGGTGCCTTTCTCAGTTATCAAATTTTTAATTAAATAAATTTTAAATTTCTAAGCGTTAGCTTTCATACTTCTGAGACTTTAAACTTCCCAAGAAAAAGCACTGTTGCTTATCAGCCTTTTTTGGTCAATATTGTTCTGCTCAGTAACAGCAAAGACAGGCATGGCTTTCTGTGTTTTTTTGGGAGGGGTTATGGCTATATTGCATCATGATGCTATGCTGATGTAGTGCTAGCAGAAGAAAGGGTCTGACTGGAATTCCTAATGCAGCACAGCTGTGTTACAAGTGAGTGGAATCGAAACAGTTGCCTGAAAATGTGTCTGCATCCTCCCATTCACTGCAATGTGTTTCCCTCCCCTTCGGCACTATTTTTTATCTCTCCCTCTCCCTTGTTGCACTATTTTCTTTGTCCCAATCAAAGGAGCTGGAGATTAAAAAAAAAAGAAGAAGAAGAAAAAGAAACAGCCCTGACTGGCACAACCAGCACTCTTCCAATGCCAGCTGCCATATTTCAGTGTTTGTTTGCACTTACAATACAATATAATGCCCCTCCCACCCCCAGCTCCTATCTTTAGGAGAAGGAAGGTGACCAGCAAAACCTGCCCTCCTATACATCCGGCTGCTTTCTCCTGAATGAAAACACTCCCATGCTTGCTTGATCTGACTGTATTAGTAAAAGCTTTTACTAATACAGTCAGATCAAGCAAGTGCAAAAGACCTTTCATTCAATAGAAGGCAGATGGTCATGGAGGATGGCAGATTCCATGAGGTGTCATGCCAGATCAGTACCAGCTGCCTCCCATATGTAACCTCCCTGTCCCAACAGCAGCTGATAATAAGAAAGCTTAGAACCTGATGCTGAGGTGGTGGGGGCAAGCACAGTGGTAGGTTTCAAGAATGTTTGGGACAGATACAAGGAAGACCTCAAATCCAAGGGCAGTTAGAAGGCTAAGCTAAAAGACAATGGGCAGACTAGATGGACCTGGTGGTCTCCTTCTGCCATCAACGTCTATGTTTCTATGTTTCTATGAGAGTACTGTTTGGTTTATTATTCAGCAAATAAGGGGTTTCCCCTTCAATATTCTCCTTTCCCTCCCAACTCACATTGGCACCTTCAGCAATGCTTAAGATCCCCAGTGTCCCTGAGGACGAGCCTGTGTTCCTTGCCCCACTGCTGGAGTTGATGCAGAAGCAGGATGCAGTGCTTCTTCCCCTGACTAGGAGTATGCAGCACCCCCGGCAATAGACCAGGAATGCTCCTGAATCCAGGTCAGTCTCATAGTAGTGCAACACATTACCACTACACTATCGGGGTGGCTCAACCTTCCTGTACTTTCAGTAGAAACTGTCTCTGTATATCAATCTTAAGGGACTATTTATTTAGTTTACAGGGATTGGGTAGGTAATCTTTGAAAACAAAATTATATGTTAATGGTAGATTTTTAAAGGACATCTGACAGAATCAGACTACCATCTGGATTTTGCAGCAGACACAGGTCGCTAGTATTGCAGCAGCCAGGCTGCAGAATCAATGCCCTGACAGCATGTCCCAGTGCTGGAAGGCTGACAGCCACATTCCTTCATTGTAACAACCCTCTGGGCGGTGCCAGGGAGCTTGATGCCCTACAAGAGGTGTGGCTACATGCACATGAGCCCATCACAGGGTGTTCATAGTGCTGTAGAAAGTGGGAGATGGGTTGTCGGAGGATTTGGGCAAGAAAAGCAGGAAGAGATGGTGGCAGGTGGGATAACCGCTTCTGCACACATTGGCTCTGCAATACCACACTGCTCCAAAGACAAATCGTATAGCAGTGGGGAGGGAAGGATGTTTCTCTTTCCCTTTCCAGCCTTGTCTTGGGTGGCATTTTATGGGGATCTCAGCAGCAAGGTATGAAGATATCAGAGCTGTGCAGTGGCCAGTACTGAAGTGGAGCCATCTGCCTGGAGAAAAAAAAAAAATAAAAAAAAGATTGATCTTTAATGTTCATTAACACGTTTGCCACAGATTTTTACAATAAGAACTATATACTTATAAGTTAAGATATAGAGATATCTATCTATGGTGGTAGTGCCAGTATATTAGGGTTGAGTGCAAACTTCTATGTTAAACTTGAAAATTTGAACCTTAATAACTTTGGAACCATTCAACAGAGTTGCACAAAATGTCATGTATAATTCCTAGGGGTAGGTCCATTAACACGCCAATTTCATGCAAATCCATTGTATGGTTTTTGAAATAGAAACTGTCAAAAAATCCTACATTTACCAGTTTTTTTATATTTCTTTGCCACTTTGTTTTATTTTGTACACATGTTAGGTTAGGTTATTAACTGTTGAAATGGAGTGAGCATTAGGGTTCTCAACCCCAAGGCACACCCCTCACCCCCTGTTCTTGCATGCACAGTGGGGGTGGGGTCTTAGGCTTGGGAACCCTAAGGTTGTATTTCCCTACTTTTGATAATTCAACCCTAACGGTGCATTAACAAATTTTTTGCAGTGAAAATTATATATTATTTATTTATTTTATTTTATTTTAGTCTTTGATAACTGGGTAAGGCCCACTAGGCACAAGTGCCTGTTATCAGGGGTGATCTTGGAGCACTGGGCGGTTAAGTGACTTGCTCAGAGTCACACAGTATGCAAGTGGAGGTTGTGAGAATCAAACTCAGGACAGGTCTGATGGATGTATCAAGCTCATTAACACCTTGTTCCTCTAACCTCTAGGCTATACTGCCAGCCCAATATGTATTACATGATGGGCAGAAGTGAGATATGGGAAATATTCTCACTCCTGCAGAGTGAGCTCTGGGTACTCACATGTGCCAAAGGCATGAGTGACAGTACCCAAGAGCTCACTCTGCAGGACTGAGAATATTTTCCATATCCCATGATCTCCACATCATGTGTGAGATTTATACAAGGAGGGTGGGAGCTTTCAAAATATTGTTTTTTCTGTTTCTTTTCTGTTTCCGTGTGCTTTCTGCTCTTTCTGTGTGTGATGCGAGTGTGTGTGAGTTTTTCTGAATGGACTGGAAGTCTGAGAAACACAATGGCACACAGGTGAGTGTATTTTGCAATGCTAAGTGAGTAAGTAGCAGATAGCACTGAGAAAGAGAAATTGCTTTCTGAAGGTGTTACATTTAGAATGCATGCTGTTGTGAAACAGATCAGCACAGTAATGGGCTGGAGTCTCAGAAACACTATGGAACAGAGCTGAGTGTCTTTTGCAATGCTAATTGAGTAAGTTGTAGGCTTCAGTAAGAAATGTAAAATGTTTTGTGAAGCAGTTTCATTTAGAATGCAGGTTTTAGTGAGTGAGTGGTGACATCAGCAGAGTGTGGATAAATGGAATTTATCTCACTCTGCTGATGTCATCGGCATCTATCTCACTGCAGTGAGAGCATCTCCTTTTATTACACTATAAAAGCTCTCACTCTCAATATACACACATACACACATACACACATACACACATACACACATACACACATACACACATACACACATACACACATACACACATACACACATACACACACATCTGTGTGGATAGTATTCGAGAGACAAACTATGACATTCACACCCTCAAGAAAAGTTTGATAATTTTTCATGACCCAACCTTAATTTACAAAATATAAAGATAGTTCAGTATTTCTAAGTTTTGAAAAATGGAACATTAAGTTATGATATTGAAACTAATTATGTGGGTAACATTTCCTTTATGCAGTATTTCTCATTTCTAATAATAAAGTAAATGTTCAAATGTACTGTTTCTCTCTTCTATTTAAGGTTATTAGTTTACAACATTTAATCATTTGTTCTTCTTCCATACCTATATGTCACTATTTATCCTCCAACATAGACACAACTAAAAAAACAATAAGAGGTTTGTCAAATTTTCATTATCTCATGCTTATATTGATTTTCCCCTGTCTTCATGCATTTCATAGCTATGCAGGACCATAGGCAAAAAGATAAGCACCAGCTAATCACTTGGTTGCACTTGATTTATTATGTGACCAGCTTTGTCTCATACACCTACTGTGGGTAACATGGACACCACAGCAGCAATATGACATTTGCAACATGTAATATAAAGCACCAAGTGAAATCTACTTCTTACATACTCTTTATATCAATGGCTTATTAACAACCAAGCAGCCAAATAAATTAATAAATACCTTGCCAATGGTGAATAAATTGGTTAAATAAATCATGTTATTTTTGGATAAATATTTACTTTTACTAAAAACACCATTTATTTCTCTTAGAACAGTTTAACTAACTTAGAAAATATAGGATAGTGTATGGCAGCCCATACACAACCATGCTATTCTCATACCAAGCAGTTTCCATGATGACAAGGACCTCAAGAGCAAACCTTGAGAGGTCCCTGCCATCATGGGAACCAAGAAGTATGAGAATTTTTTATTTATTTATTGAAAATCAGATTTACAACCTTAAAGTCAAAGACTCATTTACAAAGGCTCCATGTCAGAAAACAGAACAGATCACAAGTAAGCAGCATACAATGATACAAATGCTTATTCCATTGAATTAACAATGTATACAGTAGATACATAAAGAGGAGGAGTGTAAGGTCTATACAATTAGGTAGCTAGTCAGGCCTGCCTAAGGAGTTTGAAATTGCCATGATTCAAGCAGTCAGAACACAAACATTGTCATTGACACAGTCAATCCTGAATGGAGAATTAACAACATTAGGATACAGAGCATTTTAGCCCATACTTAATCCAAGTGGTATAGGTGATACTGATGGCTTAATAGCATGGTAATGTATTTGGGCTCCCTTACACTTTTCCATGTGGTGTATGGTGCCCAAAACACATGGTCCCTTACTTTTGGTTGTTTTTTTCTGTTATTGTTTGCCACCAGGAACCCACATGCCATATACATCTGCCCACTGGCCAGCTTGTGCACATGATGCAATGACTACCCCATCCTGTGAGCAGCCCTGGTGGGTGCGGTTGCATTGTCACGTAGCTAATGATGCGAAACAGAAAATCATTCTATGTCACTACTGCAGCAGAACAACATTTTGACTGTGTATGGGTTCCCATACACAATAACCTTTCACCATACACTATATTACAATCTTGAAAATAGAACATAGAGAAACAACGGGCCAGACAGAGAACTTGCAATGTAAAGAAAGGCAGTTTTAAGCTAAAACCAGGTAAAACACCAGTAAAAACATTACAAATGATGTGGTATATATCAAACACATAATGGACTGTAGTACAATAATACATTTATTGCCACTCATGAATTATGGGTCTTACCACTCACTAGTGGAGATAAATGGGTTTATACACTGTAGTCCCGAGCCACATCGTTTGTTATTTTGACATCATTTTACATCCACAGAGCCATACCGAGACAAGGCCGAACCACAGTAAACACCAAGAAATAACCCAGGCAAGCTATTGAAAGCTGATAAATGTACATGCAAGTACTGCATGAAGTCTCCTTGCAACCTGGTGCCAGTTTTTGGAAGAAAATTGATGCCAAAATGTCACAAGGGCCCTCTCAGAACATGCTGCCATGTGCATTACAAGGACACCTCCTCTGCAGAGTCCTTGTAATTCACATGGAATACCACATCAATACTGCTAAACAAGTAAAAACAATATATCAAACTGCCCACAAACAACAAAAAAGCAGGGCCAGAGACAACTGGATGTTACACTGCAGTCACAAGCAACATTTTATCATTTTACATTCCAAGACCAGGTTGAACCATAGTAAACACACATAAATAGCCCAGGCAAGCAGTTAAAAACTAATAAATGTACATGCAAGTATTGCATGAAGTCTCCTTGCTACTCTATGCTGTCTTTTGAAGGAAAAGTGATACCAAAATATCACAAGGGCCCTCTCAGGGCTCACTGCCATGTGCATTACAAGGACACCTCTGCCGCAGAGTCCTTGTAATTCACATGGAATATAACATCAAAACTGCTACATGAGTAAAAACAATGAACCAAACTGCCCCACAAACAACAAAAAAGTAGGACCAGAGATGGCTGGATGTTACACTGCAGTACCCCAAGCCACATCTTTTGTTATTTTGAAATCATTTTAATTCCACAGAGTCATACCGAGAGCAGGCCGAACCACATCAAACACCCAGAAACCCCATGCTGACTTCTGGAGTGAAAATTATACCAAAATATAACAAGGGCACTCTTCTTGTAATGCACATGTCATACAACATGGAAACTGGGATAAAAAAAATATAGATAGACATACACAAGCTATGGACAACATGTGTGCCATTGCCAGACCTTCCAAACCAAATTAATTGCTGTTGGGAGGGGGGGGTCAAAGTGAATACAACAACATTCACTATAAGGCACAGACCAAAGATATAGAGCCTCAGTGGGATAAAAACATGTAAAATGCACACTGAAACAAGCTTTTTAAAATCATACTTTCATTATAGAACTTATATAAAGCATTATTATATATTATTATTATATAGTATTATTATTATTATTATTATTATTATTATTATTATATTAAGCAGGTTAGCAAGAGGAAAAGGAAGAGGAGACCATTATGGTTCCCCAAAGAAGTAGCAAAGAAAGTGAAAGCCAAAAAGATTGCATTCAGGCAATACAAAAAGACACAGGCAGAAGGGGATAGGGAGAAGTACCAGGAGAAGCAAAGGGAGGCAGGGAGGTCAGTAAGGGAAGCCAAAGCTCAGACAGAAGAACACATTGCAAAATCAGTAGGTAGAGGGGACAAAACCTTTTACAGGTACATAAGTGAAAAAAGAAAGGCAAAGGGAGGGATAGCGAGACTGAAGGGGGAGGATGGGGGCTGTGTGGAGGATGACAACAGTAAAGCTGACATATTGAACAGGTATTTCTGCTCAGTCTTTACTGAGGAAGAGGAGGGTAATGGGTCTGAAGGGAGTACAAGGGGTGAGAATGGTTCAGAAATGGACACAAGTCCCTTTACACGAGAAAGGGTCCTGAAGGAACTGGAAGTAATAAGAGTTGATAAAGCAATGGGGCCAGATGGGGTGCACCCCAGGGTCCTTAAAGAACTAAGAGAGGTGGTGGCTGAACCTCTGGCTATCCTGTTTAGCTCATCACTGAAAACAGGTGAGGTACCCAAAGACTGGAGGATAGCAGATGTAGTCCCCTTATACAAAAGTGGGAACAAAGAGGAAGCGGGGAACTACAGACCAGTCAGCCTCACTTCGGTAGTGGGGAAGATCATGCAAGCACTTCTGAAGGAGAGATTGGTGGAACATCTGGTTGTCAATGAACTACAGGACCCAAGGCAACATGATTTCACCAGGGGGAGGTCATGTCAGACCAACCTCATTGAATTTTTTGACTGGGTGACTAGGGAAGTGGATCAGAGGAGGGTAGTGGACATGGCCTATCTGGATTTCAGCAAGGCCTTTGACACTGTGCCACATAGAAGACTATTACACAAACTGGGGAATATGGGTGTGGGCAGGACAATAGTGTGGTGGGTAGGTAACTGGCTGGGTGGCAGGACACAGAGGGTGGTGGTAAATGGCTGTCACTCCACAGAGGGAAGAGTGACCAGTGGGGTACCACAGGGATCAGTGCTGGGACTGGTCCTATTCAATATCTTCATCAGTGACATTGTGCAGGACCTAGAAGGCAGAATTTCACTGTTTGCTGATGACACAAAGCTCTGTAACAGAGTAGACACACCAGAGGGTGTAGACAGAATGAGAAGAGACCTGCAGAAACTTGAAGAATGGTCAGGGGTTTGGCAGTTGAAATTCAATGCAAGGAAGTGCAAGATAATGCAGATGGGACACAAAAACCCTGGCACAATATATCAGTTGGGGGGTGAGGATATAGTATGCACCAAGCAGGAAAGGGATCTTGGGGTTATCATCTCTGATGTCCTCAAGGCAGGGAAACAGTGTGACAAGGCAGCAGGTAAAGCAAATAGGATGCTGGGATGCATAGGCAGGGGCATCACCAGCAGGAAAAGGGAGGTCATAATTCCACTATACAAGACACCTAGTGAGGCCCCACCTGGAGTACACTGTACAGTTCTGGAGACCTTACCTACGTAAGGACATAGACAGGGTAGAGAAGCTTCAGAGGAGGGCAACAAAGATGGTGCATGGATTGCATCACAAGTCCTATGAGGATAGGTTGAAGGAACTGAACATGTACTCCCTGGAGGAGAGGAGGGAGGGAGAGAGGGGATATGATAGAGACATACAAGTATCTTACACGGAGGAACAGGGTGCAGGAATACACTATTTTTAAGTGAAAAAGATGTTCCAGGACTAGAGGGCATGGGAAGAAGTTGGAGGGAGGATGATTCAGAGGAAACGTGAGGAAGAATTTCTTCACAGAACGGGTGGTGGACAAGTGGAACTCCCTGCCAGAGGAAGTGGTGGGGGCTGAAACAATCACAGGATTTAAGAATACATGGGATAGACATAAAGGAATTCTGGAGGTCAGGGGTAAGGGGCAACAGACTTCTTAGAAAACAAATTGAACTTACAAGCTCAAATGGGCAGACTGGGTGGGCCATAGGCCCTTATCTGCCGACACTGTCTATGTATCTATGTATGATCACATTATGCTAACTACTAACAAAAAATCAACACACTGATCAATATACCATGCCATGTCAGAACACCAGATTCAGTGAAAAATCATGAACATTATATTGTTCAGAATGCTAAACTCAACACTCAAGTATGCAAACATTGATCTCAACACTGAATATTCACTTTATGCCAAAATATATCTGGTTTAAAACCACTAGATGCCCTTATTCAAATATTACACAAATCCCCAGGTGGTGTATTTTTTTAAACTGTTTCAGCATCACACAGATATATACAGAATAAGGGATGGGGAAGTGTGCAATATGAAAATTTAATGTACACCTGAGGTGTGGATGCTACATAAGGGTTTATTAAAGCATCCCACACCAAGGGTGTACATTAAATTTAAGTTTTTCACACAATTCCCCATCTTTTATTTGATATAACTGCTGGTCAGCAATTTTTTTGCAACCTGACTTTTGTTATACATAAATGCATTGCAGCCTGACTTCTCTTACACACACACACACACACAGTCTGTGCCTCTCTGTCTATTCTGTCCCTTTCCATCCTGAGCATTTTTTTTTGTCATTGCTTTTGCTCATTTATTTTTTTTTATTTAATATTTTTTCCACTTACAGTTAGTTGCAGGGATCACGATTGCACTAGTGCTACAAGTCAGGTCGAGGCCCCATTCCTAAAGCGACAGAAAAGCAGGATCAACCAGATACAAGTTTCTAAATACAGTAGAATGTAGGATTTAAAAAAAAATTAATAAAAATAAAAAGTGTGCAGGGCAGGCTTGTTGTGGCGGCTCCTCGGTAAGCGAGAGATGGAGCCACCATGTTTACAAAAGCGCTAAGCCCACCCACGTGCTGAACGACAACTAGTTAGGGAGCAGACATTTTAAAAGGACAGTACCCATGGATTCCATAATAACCAATGGGTTGTTATGTAAAATATCAACTTGATCAGCCCATAAAAAAATTGCTGACCAGTTGTTATTATATGCCACTACAGGAGCGATCCTTTATAAGAAGTCTCGCAATAAATAAATCAAAGAAATCCTCTGTCAGATTATTCCAATCCCTTGATGTTCCCCTACAACCACTAGTTAACCCAAACAATGATCATATTTCTTCAGATGGAAGTTTTACTTCAGGAATATGCTGCACAATGTTGCGATTGCCCATTTTGAAGTATGCCCCTCTGAGTTAATAGGACGGTAAGGTGAAGTGAAACTTAATTCGTACCCCCTTATTCAAATATTGCACACATCAACAGGTGCTGTATTTTTTTTCCTTTTCAAACAGTTCCACCATCACACAGGTATATACCACCACAGGAATGATTCCTTATAAGCAGTCTCACAATAAATTAATCAAAAAAAATACTTTGCCAGATTATTCTAAGCCCTTGATGTTCCACTGCAGCCACTAGTTAACCCAGGCAATGATCATATTTCCAGACATGGAATTTGTTTTCCCTCAGGAATGTACTGTACAAAGCCAAGATCATCCATTTTGAGGTAGGCCCCTCTGAGAACAGGATGCTGAGGTACAGTAAAACTCTATAATTCCTACCCCTTACTCAAATATTACACACATCACCAGATACTGCATTTTTTTTTCTGGACAGTTCCAGCATCACACAGGTATATGCCAATACATGAATGATCCTTTTATAAGAAGCCTAACATTAAATACATCACACCCCACATGGGTAACCGCTGACACCATACAGGCAGCAACAGTCTTTTCTTTTGTGTCTCCTGACAGGCATCACATAACACCCATTGCAGATTGGCAACTTGTGTGAGGAAAATAATAAAACCAATGCAAATGGTCAATTAACAAAAAAAGAACAGCACAAGTAAAACTTCAATTGAGAAAACCATGCCATTAAATAAGACACCACATGTAATGCACAAAAGTAGTAAACTACATGTGGTGTCCAGTGAATACTACTAAATATGCATGAAATCACCACCCACTGGGATAGTTGGACTTCCAGTGTATCAATAACTTACAATAATTTTAGGCTTGTGCTTGAATTTCAACATAATTGTTGGTCACCTAGATGTATAGCACATCCATGTCACAGAATTTATGCTTTTTTAATAGGTAGTTGCATGGTTAAAAGGTTGCCACCATAAAATAAAAAAAGATATACAGGTTTTTTTTTTTTATGCACAATATCTCTTTACAATGTCCACAACAAAACAGAGCACAAATTTAGTATATTTATTACTTTCTGAGTAAAATACAGACATGTGTGTAACTGTAGATAAAAGTCTCTTAAATACTGTCCATGCAGAAATATATATATGTGCATATGCGTGTGTGTGCATATATATTATATGTATATATACACACACACACACACACACACACACAATCATGCCCCTATAGTTAGGAAAGGGTAGGAAATTCAATATTAAACACAGAAATTTGCACTTTAATAACTTTGCAACCGTTCAACCGATTTGCACAAAATTTGGTATGTACTGTCCTGCGGAGTAGATCTTTTGATGTGGCAAGACACGTTATGGCTGGATATATGATTTCTGAGTTATGGAGAAGTGAATTGACTTTGCTGGGATTTTTCTTTTAACTTGCCTACAGCCCAGATGGTTTGTTTTTTTGGTCTGAATTTTTCAGGGCAGAAATGGACTACCCCACAGATTAGCCTTTTGCTAGTCTGGTGAAAAAATAATAAGCAATGTTTAAGTTACTGCAATTTAAAAATCAGAAAAAAATCATTTCTAAGCATGTTCAGTAAGTACTAAAGTATAAAACGAAAGAGGAATCCTGCTTTGTATGAGAAAATTCCTCTTTTGTATGGCTGCCACCTTGTTTTCAGTTTGCCTGAAATATTCAAATTTGGAAACCCCCCAAAATGATGCCTGTGAAGGAACAAACACATGTATCTTTCTTATTGGGACCCCTTAGGTGCATTTTGCACTTTACTGCTTGAAAAATGCCTAAAAATGGGCTTTTATTTAATGGTGAAATTTTTCTTTCATATCCACACAAAACAAAGGAGGATCTTACTTCATATGACAAGATACAAAGTAAGATCCTACTCTGTGAGCCAAAAATAGAAATATTGCAGTAAAAATTAGTTTTATTGCCAACATCGGGGCGCCCAGTTCTAATGCTGGCACTAGATGACCACCCAGTGTCCCCAACACAAGAAAACTGTCCATTTCTGACAATGGGGTGCCCAAATCCCTGTGTCAGCAGTAGACCCCACCAAAGTGGGACACTGGAGAGCCCACTCCCAGTATCCCCAGTTATATCATATACCCCCCACCACAACCAGTACTGTGAAACACTGAGGAGCCCACCCCCAGTGTCCCGAAATATTTAACATTATACCAAAAAAAAAAACAGTCCTGAAGTCTTTTTACGTTTTAAAAAGTCCTGCAAGAAGAAAACAGTCCCTCATCATCTCCCAATCCTCCCTCCCTGATCCTGACCCTCCCACTGAAAAACCCACCTCCTGACACCCCCCCTTGCCCAGTACTTGCCATCAGAGATCGGCGGCTGTCATCTTGTGTGGAAGAGGACACATCTGCTCTCTTCAAAGCTGAATTGCAAATGGAATAATCAAGGTAAGTGCAGTATAATGGCTGCAATGGTGCTTTGAACATACACTAACATGCTAAAATACCAGCAGAATAGGCAAAACGATCTTTCATGTCTGCTCATTTGGTCAGCCCCCATCCTGGGAGCTGATCTTGCTGCCCCCCTCATCCTCCCTGGTGTCTGTCTTCCCAGTCCTGGATATTCCCACTGCACAAGACTTTGCATCCAGAACCCTTCCTCTGTACCTGTCCCACCCCCTCTTGAACTCCTCCACCATGTCTGTCTCCACCAGCCCTCTGGGCAGTGCATTCCATGGCTCCACTACCCTCTCAGTGAAGTATCACCTCCTTTCTCTCCTGAATCTCCCCCCAGCTTCCACCCATGCCCTCTAGTTGCCCCCCCCATCCTTCGGAGCACCTCAACTGTTTCTCCCCTATTTAACCCCTTCATGCACTTGAAGACCTTTATCATGTCCCCCCGGTTCCTTCTATCTTCCAATGTGTACATATTTAGCTCTTTGAGCCTCTTGCTATAGGTCTTTATGTTGATAACTCAGTCATTTCTAGATATGTTTACACCAAATGTTCAACATGGACATTTTGGAGCCCCACCTCATGAGCACTGGCACTGTCATTTGGTTACTAGGTCCCAAAAGGTAATTTCATGGTCACTGCATGGAATCACCTTTTGGGACCAATTAGTGAATTACAGTGCCAGTGTTCATGAGGTTGGGTCCCAAAAAGAACATGTTGAAAATCTGGTGCCAAAATATCAAAAAACGCCAGTTATGCACACATGTAACTTTGGCAATTTCTTTATATTTTCACTCCAAATTTTCAAATATTGCCATTTTTTCACACCACCTCATGAACAGTACATATGTCATTTTTCACATCCTGCCTGAAATGTGTTTTCACTCCTGTGGTGCAGAATGGGGTGTATGCTGCAGGAAATCACCTTTTTGGACTGATTAACAAAAGGACAGTGCCAGTGTTCATGAGGTGAGGTCCTGAAAATGACATGTTGAAAATTTGGTGACAAAAGTCCTAAAAATGCCCAAGATATGTGCGTCCATTTACTTTATTCTACGCACATGCAGAACTTTGTTACTTTTTAATCTTTTGACCCAAAATGTTCAACTTAGCCATTTTTTCAAACCACCTCATGAACAGTACAGCTGTTATTTTTCACATCCTACCTGAAATTTATTTTTGTACCTGTGGTGCAGAATGGTGTTGCAATTGTGCATAATTACAGTTTGCCTTGCATTTCACAATTTCTCTGTACCAGGGTACCTGAGGTGGGGTAATATGATGGCCATACTGACATTTTGGTCACTGTCATTCATCAAATGGAAGTGCAGGGCCCAGAGTGCCCTGCTCATCCACACCTAGATACATATGCACATCTATGGAAGGATTGGATACTATTATACTACCTAAAAAAGAAGGGAAATTTATTGCAAAAAACTCCATTAATTCATCAGTTAGGGTTCCTATTACAGCAACAAAAGTATGGAAATTTGGAATTAGGGTTTCCAACCCTATCACCCCACCCACCAACAGGCATCAGGGTGTGCCTTGGGGTTGTCATACCCAACTCTAACCCCATTCTCCTATACTGTACCACTTCAGATTCCTTACACATGGAATTGGGTGAGAGTTAGGGCCAACTATCCCAAAGCACACCCCGATGCCTGTTGGTGTGTGGAGGATGAGGGGGTGGGGTGGTAGGGTTGGGAACCCTAATGCTGAATTTCCATACTTTTGTCACTGTAAGAGGAACCCTAACTAATGCATTATCAGAGTTTTTTGCAATATATATTATTTCTTAAAATGGCATATACAGTATGTACTAGGTTTCAAGAAGCCTCACTGCAAAAATATAGAAAATACTTCATTATAGTTGGAAATGTTAAGAAGTTTTCCTTCACCTGTGAAAAAGAGGCAAAGCTACAAACTTCATCCTTCAAAAGATCTGTCAAACTGACACCACTTCACAAATGTGGTGAAGTGGTATCAATTTGAAAGATCTTTGTGAATGAATCTATTTGATCAAATGCCTATGTGACCTGCTTTACATCAAGGTAATTACAAACACGCAGAGGGAGCATAAGGGGTATATCAGATGCAGTGACCTTACATCTCCTTGATAGTTTAAGGAAGATAATCATCAGCTGCCTACATTAAAATTATTTGGACTAGAAAAAGTGGAAAAGAACAGGAAGGGGGATTATGACAAGACGTTACTGTTACAAGAGGCTCAGTACATAGATAGAGTTAACACAACAAACCCAAAATATGGCCTAAATGACTGTACTAAGTGGCTTCCTATTTTACAAAATGGATTTCCAAAATCTCTTATTTTGCTACTTTACTTAGTACATTACCATTAAAACCCCATGGCCCCATTCCCAACCCTCCCAATTGCTTGTTAGCAAATACATTTTATGGATAAATTGTCATACATGGAAATGTTATGTCCAGTCTTTTTGCCCCTATGAGTTTTATGGACAGTTTTTTTAAATTAAGATATAACATGTTTAGATATACTGGGTCAAATATAAACATTTTATTAGATATGGATAGTCCATTTTAAGCCACAAGAACATGGCTGTTTTAAAAATAACACCTTGATTTTTGGTCTCCTTCCCATATGGGCTGGCTTATCATTGTAGGGCATAACCAACAACTTTAGTATTCTATATCAGTATTGTGTGCCCCTGTATAGCACATCATTTCCGCAAGTGTGTCCTTTTCAAGTTTTTAAAACTAAATTGATATACAACTTGGCTTTCCCTCCCATTAGTCAAACTCCTAGGTATCGTTTAACACTGGATGGTGCTGCTGTCTTTTCAAATCTAGCGGATTTGGTGAATCCCAGCCACTGTGGTACTTGTGCACATGTGCGCTCCCATTTGAACATCATTGTAAGCTTCAGTAGTGCACATACATCTTGTCACCCAATTCTGGCTGTCCTCAGCTATTTAGAGTGGAACTGCTATGGGGCTCCTCCATGCTTACAGTGAGAGGACAAGAAACAGCCACCATTCAAAGAGCTTCATTGTCTGGTAGGAAGTTGAAAACTGTGTTTCTACTAAACATTGTAAAATGTGTATGCTGAAGTAAAGTTTCCTATCATGGATGTACCCATACAGATTCCCTGCAACAATACACGCAATAAAGACTGAAACCACAAAAGCAGGCTGTCTATAAGCATTTTTTGAGAATATTTGGATACAGGTGTGCTTATGCATGCACAGTGGGGTGCTTAGAGTTGTTAATTTCACTTGATGTTTATTGGTTCACCATGCTATTAATGCTGAGTATTTTTTTTTTTTTTAATATGGGTTGATTTACAGTGTGGTGAGGTTTTCCCTGAATGAACTGTGATTTAAAGGCTTGATACCTACAGGTTGTAGCATTATATCTGGCCTATAAAGGCAAGATTTCTAAAATATGAACCAGTTTTAAGAGATTTTCTTAAAATTCTTAGATTTTTTTTCCTTTTTTTCTTGTGAACAGAGTCTTATGAACTTAAGGAGATTTTTGATTTAAAGTGAAGTTGTTTTATTAAAAAAAAATCCATATATCTCTATCTCTTGTCTCTATACAAGTTCAGTATACATTATGATGGTTGATTATTTTTTAGATTACTTAATGATTGCAGAACTGAGATAAGAGTAGAACATAACATTTTATCACAAGAGAATTGATGGTAAATGTGAGTACTTTTCTGCAATGATGACTTGTGTAACAGTGGGACCCCACTGAAACTGAGATTTTGCCTCCGAACTGGCCTATCCTGGGTAAATACATTGTAAAAAATTGGTAACAGCAAGACCTCTACTAAAGATGAACTATTGTATCTCTACTATGCTAGCCTGGGTAAATACAATGTAAACATCTGTAATTGCAGGATCCCCACTGAAAATGAAATACTGCATCTCAGCTGTGCTATCCTGTGTAAATACATGGGTACATACATTGTACACATGATGTAGGTAATCTCTTCACCTCTACAGTTTTCTTTATTCCTATTATTATGATATAAATCTGGAATTTTTATATCACAACAATATAACAAATGCATTACACTACAACCCACACTTATTGTATGTATTTTACCTGCTTAATGCATCAGCAGCCATTTTGGCTCTGACCAGATTTTGTTGTTTTATGTTGTTGCTGGACTCTAACAGAGACCAGAAGGGCTGTCTGCTGACACCCCTCCCCAATGCTTTCACTTTCACACAGGTCCAAGGTGATTTTTTTGTGTAGCACATCTGTTGTGTGAGGTGGTGTGTGTGTGTGTGTGTGTGTGTGTGTGTGTGTGTGTGTGTGTGTGTGTGTGTTTGCTGTCATCTGGTTCCAGGCTCGATTTCCTGCATGTCTGAGGAGGGTGTCATCTGTCTCCCCCTTCCACAGTTCACTGTGCAAGTCTTGCCTCTGAATGCATAAATATTTTTTTGAGGGGGCTCAGATTGCATCCACACATATTTTTGGTTTTGTATTTAGCTGCTGCAGATTTCAGTGGGTCAGACTTGGTACACTGGATTTTTATTATCTGTCATCAGGTTCTGGGCTCAGTTGATCTGTACTACTGAGGAGGATGTTGGCTGATTCTCCTCTCTCACAACTCAATGTACATGTCTTGGCCATGTGTATAAAATACCTTTTTTTTGGGAGGGGGTGAGGCTGTCTCCTGCATCTTCATAGACGTGTACACACATTTTTTGTATTAAACTGTTGCAGTTTTCATTTGGCCAGGCTTGACTCACTTAAGTGTTGTTTACTGTCTAGTTCTGGGCTAGTCCCTGCATGACTGAGAAGGGTGTAAGCAGACTCCATCCCACAGCTCACTGCACATGTATTGCCTGTTGGTGTGCAATATTTTTGTTTCTTTGCCGAGTCTGTGCCCTGCATGTGCATGGCTGTGGGCACAGTTTTTGTTTTTTTTGTAAACCACTGCCATTTTCTCAATAGATCAGGCTTAACTCATCAAATTTTTGTGTGTGTATTTGTGTAGTGTGGCCTGGTTTCAAGCTTGGTTCTACATGCAGCAGAGGAGGCTCTAGACTGACTCCTCAAATGGATTGGGATTACTCTGGTGGTGGATGCTGGACACAGCAGATTGACTATATGCTCTCTGACCTTGTGGAGGAAGGCAGAGAAGCAGGGAGATACAGCTTTTTATATTTGAGAAAAAAAAAAGAAGTATGCCACCTATGCCTGTAAAGTGTGTCTCCTTTCCAGTCTAGCGTATTGCCAACTGCAAGTTGTACGGTGTTTACCCAGTGTTTGTTTTTTCCTTGTCAACAGGGGATGGCCTAATATACTGTACGTGGTAGTCCAGGGGTCTTCCCAAGGTTGAGCTAGATTGTTGACAGAGTTGAGAGTTCATTCAGGATGACCGAAAACACTGAAGAACTTGTAGAAGAATGGGCTGAGGGATGAGCCACTTACTACACGCTCCAGAGAGCTGCACTGTATCAGAACTTATATTGCCCACAAACCAGGGCTGTTGCTTATTTATTTTAATATATTATGCTGATTTACTTCATTAAAATAATTTGTACTCAATTCAAAAAGCAGCTAAACATAGCAATAATCTGTAGGTAAACCTGCAAACATTTGGAAATGGTTGTTTTACTCACTGAAATACCCATTGCAGTTTAATGTCTTAGAAAGATTTTATCCTGAGTTTTGATCAAACTTTAAATTTTTATTTTGTATTTGTATTTTGAATTTTGTATTTTTTTGTGCCATATGCAAATCAGTCACAAGGTTTTGAGTTTAACTGCACATGCATGGTGTCTTGCTGTTAGATTCAGCTCGACCTTTATGTTGCAGAGAGCTCCTTTTTCCTCATTTCACTGACGATTAGATTATTTTTTTGCTGTTCTGAGTGAATTCACACAAGCTTGGAGGGAGTTTATGCTTGCTGAAGAGTTCTTCTTTTTATGTTGTATGGATCCGATAATAGCTGCAAGTAATTTCTTACGCATGTGGGTCTTGGCAACACGTTTGAAGCTCTTTAAGCATCTTTTAGTGGATTTTAGCTTGGTGAAGAATGCTGATGAACTTTCAAAGCTGTTTGTGGCTCTTGCTTAGTTTAAGCCACAAAGTTCAGTCAAATTTGAAGCAGCTTACAGCAGAAAAGTAACTTATAATTCAGAATCAATTTAAAAAATTTTTTTAAACAAGTGAATAACCTAGCTGGGCTATTGATATACTTGTTTTATATAGTTTTGAAAATATGTTACATTAATGTAAATGTGTTCTGTGGGTTTTTTAACATTTTAATGGCTGTTTATAATGCATGCTAGGACTGTGCCAGCCAGGTTAGCCACCTTTTATTAGATATAAATGTACTTTAGGGATTAGATATCCTCTCATAAACATTGTTTTTTTCCTATCTAGTGAGCGCACTGGTGGGAAGCAATACGTTCTCTCCAGAAATATCACTGGAGGAAAAAGGCAAGGGCAGAAGCCACAATACAAGGAAGAACTTGGGACCTGAATTACATCAATATTCTACTTTAATGCTGAAAGACTGCCAACTGCTGAAAGAGTGAACAATTGCATAAGTACTACAAACTTTCTCATTTGTTTTTGCTGCTGATTATACAGCTCGGAGTCCACTCTTTCTGCACCCATCTAGAATTCCTTTTGAGAACATACAAGAGTCGTCTAAGTCATTTTTAAAAAGCACTCCAAAGCACTTTAAAGTCATTTGCTTTGTATTCTGAGTGGCCTGACTGTTGAACCTCATTTAGAAACAGTTTGTGGGCTGCAAGAGTGAACCAGATCATAGTTCAAACAAGAAGACAGGTGCAAGAACTGAATAGAAGTACCCTACATTGTGGGGCTCTAGAACAAACCATGTCTGGAAAAAAGGAAAAACACAAAGAAGAGGGCCAAACAGGAGTTTGAACTAAATTATAGTATCAATCATAAGGGTAAAAAGAAACAAGGGAAAAAATAACTGCTTCAAAAGCAGTTAAATGCCCTATTAAAAACCAGGGTGTTAAATGAAAAAAAATTACAACAAACTAGGAAAACAGACTAAAATCAAGGATAATTTTGAACCATTAGTTATACAGGATAACACTGCTGAAATAATATCAGGTGATGGATACACAAACTGATTCAGCAGATTTTCTTTCCCAGAATAGGGAGCAAATTAAATTGTCTATTACACCAAAGATTTGAGGCTAGTTATACATCTACACCAAATCAGTTTAGAGTCTCAGCTAAACCAGAGGATAAAAGTGTTGCTATGAGTCCAAATAGCACAACTAGCCACATAATTAAGGAAGCCTCAATTAATTTAATAAACTCCCTTTCCGAATATTCTACCTCCCTAGATTTTTCCCCTGGTTACGTTAGTGAATCGAACTAGAGACCGATGTAGCAAGCAGACTTAAAAAGCATAGCTAATGAAGTACAAAATGCTATTAATGTATTAAAACAATTTAATACTCCAACCAAGGAAATTAAGGACAGTAATAATGATGCAGAACCAGCCTGGACCCCAGGAAAATAATCTAACTGATACCCTGTCCTCTTATCCATTTGAACTCAGTGAAGAGCTACAAACATTCATGTGCAATCCATATGCTGCTCACTTGATGATCGTGGAGCAAATATATAATTTAAAAAATGTACCTAATGGGTTCAGATTGGATGGCATTCTTTTGAAAATTGGTAAACATCTCCCACAGGAGAGTTCTCCTTCTATTTTGCTAGAGAACACTTCCAAAATGTGTTCTGATTTTTCTCCTGTTATCTTTGTTCATACAGAAGAGAATTGTACAACTGCAATAAAGCAACAAACTAAACAGGGAAAAAAAGAAAAAATGTGCTAAAGTGGGAGGAATTAAGACACAGCTGGAAAAAAGAATGGATTAAGGGAAATAAATTAAATGCTCCATGCCTCTCTCACAGATAGCTGAGGAAAACATTTTGGAACAAGCGGACAGTATAGGGTCACAGTTTCAAATGTTGGAGAAAACTCCAATTAATTTTATAGCCAACCATAATCTGCTTAAAACTTCTCAGATGGAATTAATAGCAGATCAGCTTACTAAATTTGATACAGATCTGAAAGCATTCAGGGAAGAATAGACCACCTGGTGCAAAAATAATCAAAATGCAAAACAAACACTAATTTCTTCTGAGGATAAGGTAATTGAGGTACAAAATCCTGAAAAGGTTTTGATTGATTTGTCAGATTGATGAAATCCATATAGACATAATATAGCACAATCAGAAGGGAGTATCACATTTCCCAACAAGGACAAGATTGTGATCCTCTAAAGGGCAGCTACTGAGGCTGATTTTAAGGTATCAGATGTGGTTCAAGTGTGGAAAGATACAGCTGTGAAAGGAGAAGATTACATATTTATATTCTGTTTGGCACCCAGAGTTGCAAGTCAAGTATGGATCAATAATGGTGCACTAAAAATATTTGTGTACACTAAATTGCATTAATAGGGATCTGTTAAATAAGACATAGCCACGCAACAGAAGAATTGGCCATATAAGCATTTTTTGGCCTTAAGGCCATTCCAAAAGAAACCAGTGGTAACATTAAAAATGTTCTAAGTAATCTCTTTACACATGCACTTAAATTACCTGCAGAGGATCTTGTTATAATGGATGTGAATTGATGGGAAAATGATAGTAAATCTGGTTGAGTAGATGCCCTGATTCAAGCAACAGAAATGACAGAACTGATACTAGCAAAAACTACTCGCCTTGACAGAGCCGGTGTCAATATAATTGACAGAGCTCATCTTGATGTTTCAAATGCAATTGTTGATAAAGAGGAACATGACAACACAGCAGAGAGTGGGTGGAATACATTTTTTATTTATGGATTGAAAGAACCAAGGATGAAAATAACTTAAAATTAAAAGCGATTGTAAAGGATTTATTTGAACAACTTTTAAACATTTCCATAGAGAAACAAGAAGCCATATCTGTACTTGGATTGGGCTCTGAACCAGATTGTGATCAGATCCAAGTAACAACAACATATCACAGTTTGTTTACAAAAATAATGGAAAATACTGGGTTGCTGGATGCTATGGGACAGTATGTACTCCCAGCATACCCAGAAACTGAAATCACCAACTACAATGTATATATATTTTTTTTATTAAATTTTTCTTGACTGGGTAAGTGCACTAGACAAATCCTGCCTATTTTCAGGCACAACCCGGGGGAGGGAGATACAGATGAATGCCAACTGACCTTGACCAGATTAAGCTGTTGGTGATATTTTTAGTGGATGAGGGAAATTTGGCCAGGACACTGGGGAAATTCCCTTACTCTTTTCAATAAGTGCCATGGGATCTTTAACATCCACCTGAACTACCACCAATCCAGGCAGATGGGATCTTGGTTTAATGTCTCATCCGAAAGACGGCACCTCAGAAGTGCAGCACCCCTCTCATGCTGCACTACAGTGTCAGTACTAGGATATTAACCCAAACATAGAAACATAGAATTTGACGGCAGATAAGGAGCACTTGGTGCACCCAGTCTGCCCATTTCCCTACCTAATGGATAAGCTGCAGAGCCTAGTTAACCAGCAGCCCACTTCTTTCTACCCCGACTACCTAGAATTGCCTTATGACTGTCCCATGCATGCTTGAAATCAGCCACTGTTTTTGACTCCACAACCTCCTCCAGAAGGTCGTTCCATGCATCCACAACCCTCTCTGTGAAAAAATACTTTCTTACATTACCTCGGAGCTGCCCCCCATCTTCAAATTGTGCCCCCTTGTTCTTGCACACTTCTTTTTTTGAAAGATGCTACCCTCTTGGACTCTGTTGATTCTCTTGAGGTACTTGAAAGTTTCTATCATGTCCCCCCTCTCCCTCCTTTCCTCGAGGCTATACATATTAAGCTCCTTTAGTCTCTCTTCATATGTCTTTTGGTGCAGGCCCTGCACCATTTTAGTTGCCCTTCTCTAGACAGCTTCCATCTTGTCTATCTCCTTGTGGAGATTGGGTCTCCAGAACTGCACACAGTACTCCAGATGGGGTCTCACCAGCTGTCTGTACAGAGGGAAAACAACTTCCTGTTTTCTACTGGTGATGCCTCTCCCTATGCATCCCAGTATCCTCCAGCCATCCTTACTGCCCTCTCACATTGCTTGCCCACCTTTAAGTCATCTGATATGACTACCCCCAGGTCCCATTCCATTTTTGTTGTTATTAGTATCTCTCCCCCCATTGTGTACTCTTCCTCTTGATTTTTGTTTCCCATGTGCATTACCTTGCACTTCTTAGCATTAAATCTAAGCTGCCATACATTTGACCATTCCTCTAACCTTGCCAAGTCCCTTCTCATCCTTTCCACCCCACCTTGTGCATCAACTCTGTTACAGATTTTTGTGTCATCTGCAAAGAGACATACTTTTCCTTCCAGTCCCTCTGCAATGTTGCTTATAAAGACATTGAAGAGGACTGGTCCTAATACTGAACCCTGTGGCACCCCACTAGTAACCCTCCTTTCTTCAGAGTGGACTCCATTTACTATTACCCTCTGTGTCCTATTCTCCAGCCAATTCTTTACCCAGGCTATCACCTTGGGACCCACTCCCAGGCTGGCTAAATTGTATATTAATCTTTTGTGTGGGACTGAGTCAAATGCCTTGCTAAAGTCTAGGTAGGCCATGTCCACAGCCCCTCCCTGATCTACTACTTTGGTCACCCAGTCAAAGAAATCCATTAGATTCATCTGGCATGACCTTCCTGCTATGAACCCATGCTGCCTTGGGTCCTGTGCCCCTCTGGCCTCTAGGTACTTGACAATTCTTTCTTTCAGATGTGATTCCATAATTTTCCCTATCACTGAGGTTAAACTAACAGGTCTGTAGTTTCCTGCTTCTGCCCTGCTCTCACTTTTGTGAAGGGGAGTCACATCTGCCCTCCTCCAGTCCTCAGGTACCACTCCATCCTCCCATGATTTGTTAAAGAGGGTAGTCAGTGGTGTCACTAGTTCTACCCTTAGTCCTTTTAGAATTCTGGGATGAATCCCATCAGGCCCCATTGCTTTGTCCACCTTCAGTTTTAAGAGTTCTTTCAGAACCCTTTCTTCTGTAAATGGGCTGGTATCAACTTCTGTATCCAGAGTGTTTCTATTGTTTATTTTAGGTACCTCCCCCTCTTCATTTGTAAATACTGAGCACAAATATTTGTTTAGTTTCTCTGCCTTTTCACAGTCACCCTCTGCCCACCCCCTTCCCTTTATTAGCCTCACTATCCCTTCCTTAGTCTTCCTTCACTCCCTGATGTACCTACACTCTAAGAAATGAAGTGTTACTTTTTTTACACTGTGAATGTGTAAATCACTGTTTGAGTGTGTAACATTAACTCACAATTGTGTCATATTTATGAAAACAGTGTTTTACACAATTACAGTGTAAAAAAATGACACTTCGTGTTATTTTTTTTACACTGTAAGTATGTAAATAACAGTTTAACACAGTGTGTGTAATATTAACTTATAAATGTGTTAACAAAACACTTAATTTAGTTGATCAACTGTACCCAGAAATTATATTGTGCTGTATTACAGTAATGAATTAAAATGTTTTTGCAAGCAATATTATGATTTTTATTTTATTGTTCAGCTTTAACAATGTTTCTATACATGTTAAAATGTATACTTTTTTAGAGTTGAACCAGTGTAAATTCCTTCATGTCAATTTGCATATACTTCCCATGATGCTTTGCTTAATTTGGTGTTTGCAATTGTGTTTTTCTTTCAAATTTGGCTGCATGGTCAATACCTTTCCAAGGTAACTTTTGTCCCAGACAATTTGCTCTGGGGTTCTTTTCTTTTGTAGCTATTTTATTCTCTACTATGGGCTCCCCATAACATTAAAAAGTAAGACCCTCATAGTACACCCGGGACTCCCAAGCACTAGCTCCTGATGCAAATACAGCACTTTGATGATCTCTAACAAGGGCATGTTACCTGTGTAGGTTTGTTGTGCATTTGGCTTTGTTGGTTATATGATGAGGCCTGTAAACATTCAAGTTGAAATTCATTCACAATGATTTGTGAGTTTTTTTGATTAGCAATGATATTTTTCATTCAATGCAAGATTAAAATACTTCAGAATTTAACACACATATGTGTTGAAATAACAATCAATATGGACATTACAACACATAAATGTGTTAAAAATTCAACACACTTATGTGTTAAAATAACACATTCAATACGGACATTGTAACACATAAATGTGTTAAAAATTCAGCACACCAGTGTTAGTAAAAGCTACACATTTGTGTGTTGGACAATTTACACACCACTGTGTTAAGTTTATTTAACACATTGCATGTGTTGAATTTAACACACACTGTGTTTTCCCTAACCGCACTAACTGCTGTGTTAAAAATTAACTAATTTATAGTCAAATTTAACACTTCCTTTCTAAGAGTGTAAAAAAAAGGTTTTATCCCCCTTCTCAACTGAGTTGGCTATCTTTTCCTCAGTTTGAGCTTTTGCTGTTCTGACTGCCTTCCCAGCTTCATTTTGCTTTAACTGATACAATTCTCTGTCCTACTCAACCCAAGTTCCAGATGTGGGAACTGAACCCACAAACCTCTGATCTCCTGGCCTTAGAGGCCAGTGTGCTACCTACTGAGCCACTGACACTAAGGAAAATGTCTCAGTCAGTAACTTATTAAAAGCTCTAAATAGGGAAAAGCAAATTGCTGACCACAAGACTGGCTCAATGTATAAAATTTCTGTCTCAAATAAATATGAAGCTTTAAATATGCAAAATAATTGACTGTCAATTAAGCTGCTGTCTGAAAACAAACAAGAGGATGTCTTATTTTTATCTTGGAACATTGCTGGATTTCTAACAAAAACTTGTGGACAATGAATGCCAGTGCTATATAAATAGCTTTACAATAATAGGTTTACAAGAAACATGGCATACAAGTGAGTCTGATGTCACATTAAATGGTTATATAACCTATCATATACCAGGAAAAGAACTGCTAAAATTGGAAGATATGCAAAAGGACTAATTACTTGGGTAAAAATTGATAATGCTAAAGTGGATTTATTACTCATTGATGTTAATTCTATTTCTGTAGTACTTCAGATTAATAAGAACAAGTTTTGCTTTATTAATACATATATCCCTCCTAGAAGCACAAAGTATTATTATGAAGCTATCTTGGAAGAATGAGAAGACATACATAAAAGCTGGGCTATTTCAGCTTGTGATAACATTTTTCTCTGTGGTGATTTTAATGCCAGAACAGGGGACTTTGATGGCTACACAGATAGCCGTTTCCATAACTGGTGACATAGGGATGTGCACAAATTTCATAGATGCACAGAAGATAAAAAACTTAATAAAACTGGAATTAAGCTAATTGATATACTCTTGCCTCTCTGAATGGTAGGATTAGAGGTGATGAAAGAGGTAACTTCACACATTATGGCCTCTTTGGCCATCAGTTATAGATTTTTTATTTTGGAACAGAAATGGGGGGTATTTTCTGACTGGGTGGTGGTGACAAGTGGAGTCCCTCAGGCTCGGTATTGGAGCCATTTTTTTTTAAATGTGTATGTGTCATCAATACACTATGATAAAGGGATTATATTACTAACCAAATTTGCCGATGATTGTACAATGGGACCAAGCTTAAGAAATCCAGAACATGCAAAGGCATTACAGGAGGCACTACAATACATACAAAACTGGACTACTAAATAGAAATTTGACCCAAGTCATGATAAGTGCACAGTTATGCAAATGGGAAAAAACAGTAAATATCTATACCTAAATAACATCCTGAGATGGGTAACTGAAGAACGAGATCTGGGTATAGCCATTGCTGAAGATTTACAGTTTAAAACTCACTGTAAAATTATTGTACAATGAAGTAACATGGTATTAAAAAATATGTTCAGGTTTATTGCAAGTAGGGAAAGGGAGGTGCTGGTTCCACTGTATAGATCACTGGTGAGACCCACACTGGAATACAGGGCCCAAGTTTGGTCTCCATACAAAAGGACCAAGACTGACATGATAGAAAGAATACAGAGAAGAGCTCAAGAGCAGTTAGGGACCTGAAAAGTTTGGATTATAAAACTAGGATGAGAAATTTGGATTTGTATTCCTTGGAATACAGAAGAGCTAGGGAAGACGTACCTGTTATAAAAGCATTAGAAAACAATTTACTTTGTGACAGTCTAGGGCTGAAATTTAAAGACCAAGTCCACAACACAAGGGCACACCCACTTCAACTTAATGGAATCAAATGTAATCTGGTAAGAAGACAGAAGTGGTTTAGCCAAAGAGTTGTACCAGTTTGGAATAAACTACCCCTGGAAGTTGTGGGCAGTTCAACTATAAATGAATTCAAAACTAAATTAGACAAATGCAATAGAGAGAAAGGGTAGTTTTATTAATTGAATGAGCAGCATGGACGAAAGTCCATTTTAAGCTAATTTACTACCTATGATATGATACCTATGAAATATGAATCAATGTGATACATGCCATGTAGAAAAAAGAGCAGATAATGATCACTTCCCATTGGGAGCACAGGCAAAATTTACCAGCAGAGTTTCAAGTAATTCAGCTTCATTACACCAAATCGAGGTGAGAAATTGTAACAAAATCAATTGGGGAAAGTTGCCTGAAATGCTATTCAGCAAATAATAAAGCCTCTTATAACTCCTCTGATGGAGCTTGTGAACAATAAAAAGCAAATTAAAGATAGGTTGCAGGAAAGTCTTTTGAAAATAAGGACGCATTTTAGCGGACACAGCAACAAGCAGTAGTCTAAGAAGATTAAGTGTGACCTGGTTTGACTCAGACTGTAGTAGAGCTAAGAAAGTGTTAAATCAAGCAATCATATCCCATATATATACTGTATATACAGTATAAAAATAAGAAAGGTTTCAGAGAATTAAATCAGCTTAGGATTAAATATAAAAATGTACTTGTGTTAAAACAAAAAGACGTCCAAACAAACAGTGGGATAAAATGCAGGCAGTAACAAAGAAAAATGATGCCCACTCGTACTGGCTGTTGGTAGCCAGGGGAACCAATAATCTTAAGTATGACATTTATTCTTATATTGCTCTGGATACATGGCTCACTTATTATTCAAATATGTTTTATGACTCAAATGTTAATATGCAGGTTAACAAGTCTGATGTTAATATGTTATATTTTAGTCCACTCAGAGTAAACAAGGTCTATTTTGCACTAAGCACTTTAAAAAAAAAAAAAAAAAGCAACAGTACCAGATTGAATCACAGCAGAAGTTTATTTACTTTCCCCCACTCAATGGGTGAAGAGTCTCACAAAATATCTGAATGAGTGTTATGCTCTTGACTTTTCACCATCCTGGAAAGATGTAATCATAATATAAATTTATAAAGAAGCATTTGTCAATGCCAAAAGTTCTTTGTGTGCACTGGTGCCATTTGGGGGTTACTAGCTGGTGTTGGAAAATTTCAACACAGGTTCATAACTTCATAGTTTTTTTTTATATTTTTTACCACATTTACAACATAGCTGTCTTATTATGCCACTTCATGAAGAAAGGGTAAGTACAATTTCAGCTCCTTTCCGAAAGGTATTTTTACACAGTGGCTGCGAAATCACCTTTCGGGATGCAAATAAAATTTGCCCAGGATGTGGAAAATGACAGTTGACATGCTCATGAGGTGCAATGAAGAGATGGCTATGATGAAAATTGGGGTCAAAATATTGAAAAGTACCCAAGGTATGAGCCTGCATTTGGTAATTTAAGTGCATGCTCGTAACTTTGTTGTTTGTTAATATTTTCACACCAAATTTTTAGTGTAGCATTCTTATGACCCCACCTCATGAAAAGTGACAGTGTAATTTCATTCACTCATCCTGAGAGGTGATTTCGCAGGGCCACCATGCCATTCTGTGCCACAGGTGCAAAAACATGTTTTTGGTAGGATATGATAAATAACAGCCATACTGCTCATAAGGAGGTATGAAATGGTGGCAATGTTGAAAATCTGGAGTGGAAATATTAAAAACTGGCAAAGTTAGGAGCATGCATTGAAACTACACAATGCATGTCAGTAGCTATAGTCATTTTGAATTTTCAAATTTAGCAACATGGGCTTTTGGGACCCCAGCTCATGACCAGTGGCACTGTCCTTTCATTAATCAGTCCCAAAGGTGATTCGACACAGCGACCACAAAATCACCTTTCGGGACCAAGTAATGAAATGACGGTGACAGCGTTCAGAGGTGGGGTCTGGCTGTTGAAATTTGGGGCAACAACCTAAAAGTAACTGAGATATCACCTTAATTTGAACCCCCCCCCCCACTGAGTCCTATTATATGGTTTACCTAGAAGTCTTAACTTTGCCGGTCGGCTTTGAAGAGTGCAGACATGTTCCCAGTCCACAGAAGATCATTGCTGCCAACCTCTGGAGGCAAGTATGGACAAGGGGGGTGTGGGGAGGTGGGTGCACAGTGGGAGAGTTGGGATGGGGAGGGGGAGAAAATGATGGACCATTTTTTTATTTCAGGTTTAAAGAAATAAAGACACAGGATAGTTTCCTTTAATACAGGGGAAGGATGTGAGCATTTCTGGACACTGAGTGTGCTCCCCAGTGTCTGGGGGATGGGGAATGGAGGGTGCAAGGAGGACAGTAGCAGTGGGAGGGAGAGGGAGGGATTTGCTGTGTGTGTGTGTGTGTGGGCTCGAACAGAATGTGGGTGTGGGGAGGATAGCAACAGCAGTGGGAGGAAGCAGGAGGGAGGGATTTACTGGCAGGGGCCTCCAACAGAACACAGGTGTGGGGAGGATAGCAGCAGTGGGAGGAAGTGAGTTGTTGGCCGGGGGGGGGCTCAAACAGGAATGCAAGGAAGACAGGAGCAATGGGCAGGCTCAGCGCATTCTTACTGTAAGTGCTATGGCAGTGTGAAACACAAAACCAGGAAGTCAATGTAATGCAGGGCTTTACACATCAAAGGACCAAGCCGTGCCATTATTGGTGTGGCTCTGTCCTTTGAAAAGTTGTCCAACTCCACCCCAGCAACAGAAACTGAATCATCCCCAGCCTGCCAACCCATTGGCCTGCCACTTGCTACAGAGCTCTCCACTGGGTGCACCCCCCCACCACACCCCTGTATAGCACATCTCATGTTGGTGAGTTCGTCTGAGCTTGAGCGCATGACGAACTCAAAAAGGGATAAGAATGCTCCGAAGATGTACAGACCTATATATCTTTGTTAGATACTGTGGGAACAATTTTTAATAAAGTAATATTAGCAAGACTGGTTGACCAAGTTACAAATCGGGGGGGTCTCCCTGAACAACAAGCTGGATTTTGTGTGGGTTTCAGCACCACTGATAACTGTTTTATCATCAGTCATTTGTATGAGAAATAAATCAACCTGCTAAAACAAAAATTATATGCAGTATTTGTGGACTTCAGTTCAGCTTTTGATATGATATCTCATAGATTTCTATGGGAGCCAATGCTGGAATGGGGAATATCATCTGATCTAGTGGCTATAATTAAATAGGTGTATATAGAAACATGGGCACAAATTAGATTAGGAACTAATGGTCAATACTCTGCCAAGTTTCCAATGAACAAAGGGGTCAGGCGGGAATGAGTCCTTGCATCCCCCCCCATTATTGTGCGTGTGTAATAAATGATACACACACACACACACACACACACAACACACACATATACATACACACACACATATACCCATATATATACATACATAATATATATATATATATAACACACACACACACACACACACATACAAATACTATATATATATATACACATGCATATATATAGAAAGACAAAGAACCTCTGTGCGCAAACACTGAGGCAAGAGTTACCCCAAAGGGCATTTGGCTGGGAAGCCAAGTTTCAAGAAAATACAAAATCACACATGCCCCCACAATGCAAAGCATCATGGGCTGCATATGCAAATCACCACAGAATGTTATGCTGGTCCAACTTTAAGCAGAATTGCATGGTGCCGAAAGGCCTCTCACACAGTTTGCAAAGGGTGCTAACAGAAGACATAGACACGTGTTTCGTCCTACCAGGACTCATCAGTATGCCTCGTCTGTTTGACACCCCAGTGGAATGGACCAGCTACCCTTAAGGCAGTGTGCCTTGGATATATTGTGATGAACCCATTAAAATAAAAAACTGGTTGAAAGACAAAGAACCTCTGTGTGCAAACACTGAGGCAAGGGTTACCCCAAAGGGCATTTGGCTGGGAAGCCAAGTTTCAAGAAAATACAAAATCACACATGCCCCCACAATGCAAAGCATCATGGGCTGCATATGCAAATCACCTCAGAATGTTATGCTGGTCCAACTTTAAGCAGAATTGCATGGTGCCGAAAGGCCTCTCACACAGTTTGCAAAGGGTGCTAACAGAAGACATAGACACGTGTTTCATCCTACCAGGACTCATCAGTATGCCTCATCTGTTTGACACCCCAGTGGAATGGACCAGCTACCCTTAAGGCAGTGTGCCTTGGATATATTGTGGTGAACCCATTAAAATAAAAAACTGGTTGAAAGACAAAGAACCTCTGTGCGCAAACACTGAGGCAAGGGTTACCCCAAAGGGCATTTGGCTGGGAAGCCAAGTTTCAAGAAAATACAAAATCACACATGCCCCCACAATGCAAAGCATCATGGGCTGCATATGCAAATCACCACAGAATGTTATGCTGGTCCAACTTTAAGCAGAATTGCATGGTACCAAAAGGCCT